>JAAEAF010014758.1:0-86061 GCA_011037195.1 Triatoma infestans | reverse complement strand
AAATGAGGGTGCTAGTCTCCCTTCTAAATTATGATGGCTTGCATTTCCATCGTAGATTCAGGTTTTAAGTACAGTATACCACTATTATGGTACGCGCACTGTTTTGGACATTATCAAGAAGTTGTAACGATTTGGATGTAGTTCGTCCCCAACCTTTAAGTACCGGACAAATTAAAGTTTGATATGTAGTCACCACAACATCTTTTATAAGGATCCCCATGCAAAAATTTTTAAAAGACTTTTTATAATACCCCGCTTTACGCCATATTTTCTGTAACCTTTTCCATCTAAGTGTATTCCTAGATACGTATCAGTTGGGTAGGGTTGTTCAGCAGAAAGGCTGAACAGTTGATATCAAGTATTTATCAGCATACATGTTACTTGGTTTACTATCATCAGGATTCAATTTTAGAGAAGTATTCTATTTTATAGCAGTACCACGACTGCTTGTGATGACCAGATTTTCAGCGAATAGTTGTAATAGCTGTAACAGATGCAATGAGGTAATTTATCTATAAGTTAAATAGCAAGCAGGCGAGGCCAACCGTTGGGACAGGTCGTTTCACAGTTCACGGTTCTTAGATTTGACTTTTATTATATTTCACTCTTCTTTGGTTCAAAAAGGAGGATCTAATGTTTACGTATATGTGAGTTTGTGTGTGTGGTCAGTATAACTTGGAAAGCTGAAACTTGATATTTCATTTAGGTTTTAATAGAGGATGCGACTATAAGGTTTTGGTCAAAATCGGACGACCAGATTTAACATGTTACTGAATAGATGTCTCATTCTTTTACAATTTTCTTACAAAAAGGCTCTAACGGTTTTTCTTGAAACTTGGAAAATATCAACTAATCCCATAAAGAGCTACAACTTTTATTTATAAAATTTTTCCAGAAAAATTCATTTACAGAGAGGAGGGGATGTTCAGGGGAATGGGTCATGGGATTAGGCTTTCTTTAAAGTGCCATTTCAGTGTTTTATACGATTTTAATCACCTCCCTAATATAAATAACAATTTAATGATTGGCTAAAATTCCGACTTTGATGAAAATCGGATTGCCGGAATTAAGACTTTCATATTATATTTCGGATGCACATGTGTATCCATATATAATATGTAAATTCAGTTTTATGTGAAATTTGTTATGAGATAATAACCGTATAAATAACAAATCATAAATAAAAAAATCTGACGTGAAACACTCACACAACTTTCTCTTACTCCTGTTCTCAAAATTATAATTGACAAATTTCATAGTTGATGTACCAAATTTAACGAAATTCGTTGAAAACTGAGAAAACTGTTCAGTAAAAGCGCACTTCCGGTTTACTAAATTTCTTAAAACTCGAAATTTTGGCAATCTATTTATTTCTAATTAATTTTGTTTGGATGAAAGAATTGTGTAATCAGCTGTGATAGCACTTTAGGGAAAAACATAACCCCACCCCTCCACTAAAAGTGCCCTTAAATGAATTTTTTCCGGAGAAATGTTTCAAATAAAAGTTGTAGCTGTTTGTATGTGTGGTTGATGTTACAAGTTTAAAGAAAATCGTCGAAGCCATTTTTGAGAAAATCGCAAAAAAGTAAAAAAAAAAGCAAAACTATAAAGTGGTACTGGTATCCGTTGAGGAATTTTGACAGTTAACGTACTGGCAGATCTCATGGTGATACCCAAACGGAATATCACGTTTCAACTTTGTACGTTTTTTCGGTTCACCATACATACATACATACACACACACACACACACACACACACACACACACACCACCACCACACACCCATTGCTAAAAACCAACGTTTTTGGACTCAGGGGACCTCAAAACGGATATTTCCGGTGTGTAAACTCCATATCGAAAATTTGACACGATTACAATACATCCTCTTACTAGGAGTAAGAGAAAGTAAAAAACTATGTAAGTGGCAGTAAGAGAAAGGCGTGAGAGTGTTTGGCACGAGATTTTTTTAAGTTTATTACACCAATTAAAAATCATAATACTGTTTAAAAATGTGTTGACTGTTTTTGGTAATAAAGCCTTGATAATGGGCCCTTTACTCTGCATTAATTTCTGTGACATTAGCTTCGGAATAGTGACAGTCATCAATTCTGCAAGTTGTTGGTCAAATTTTCTATAGTCTGACAATGGAAGAATATTCAAGTCTATCTGTAATTAGAAAAAAAAAATACATTGAAGCGTATATAAAATCTAATATAATATCCGGGCATTATGGGCCGCTACATTAATGTCAACGTCCTTTCGATTTGAAATGAGGCGTACAAAGATTTCACAATATATAAACATTCAATCAAAATTATTTTTAGAAGAAATATTTTGATATATAATCATTTTGCGATAAATTAAAAAAGTAAGAAACGCAATATTTAAAATATATATATATATATATCTATGGCGGGAAAAAAACAACAAATTTGTTCATTGTTGAAAAAACTTGTGATTTTAAGAGTATCGATAGTATCTTAATAATTGTTGCTTCTTATTAGCAAACTATACTTAATAGTTCCAAATTAACATATGTCTACTTTATCGCTTCAAATATTAGATTATAGTAGGCATAAATATGAATAGGGTAGTGACTAACAGTCTGCACGTAGGAGCTAATCTTATCAAATCTAGAATATTGTCTTAACATACAATTAATGAGTGTATCTCATAGTCTTAGGACCACCAAAGATGAAATTATTCAATTAGTAAGTTTGTTTTTTTGTTCTCTTTTCTTTTTTTTTTTAATAAGTTATTCATGAGAAAAATGGCAGATTTTGAATTGATAATATTTAACATTTGATTATAATTGGCTCAACTAAAAGCAGCTGTTATGAAATATCTGTCTGATTTATTATTCTAATAACAACTGCCATACATGAATATCATTAAACTATTAAAATTTAAAATGTTAGTACACTTTATAAATTATCATGAGAAATGTCAAAATATGACAATCCAAGAATCTCTATTTATGCGATAAACCAAAAATGGTGTGATTAAAACAGTTAAATCTATGCCCAGTAACATTAATATATTGTGCTAGAATCATAAATTTTCTTTCTATGATATTTCGACATTAATATTATTCGATATTTCGATATTTATTATCATATTATGGGATAGATATCTGACTGGAGAACTGGTTCGTTCCGTACATCACACACAGTATGTTTGGTAATGAGTATATGAAAATTTATTTTTGATTGGTTGAGAATTTTATTGACTTCTGTTTAGAATTTAGAGGTCTTTCTAAAAATTGCAATTTTGTAAGGTTTTAGGAATTTGTAATACATTATTTTAGTAAGGTCGTGCTTTTAGTAGGGGGGGGGGTTATAATAGGAACAGAAAAGAAAATTCTGGATTACCGGAGAAAATGAAGAAGAATAACAAAAATAAAACAACATGACACAACACAGCAGGATTGGTGATGGAAGAGACCGGTGGAGGCCTACCTCATGATAGAGGACCACCGGTAGATAGAAAATAATAAGGATATTTTAATATTAATAATAATGATGTTAATATTAGTTATAATAATAATTATAAGTCTGGGAAAGGTCACAAGAGATTGCTGACTAGCGAGAATACGAATCTAAATATGCGCGCCGTGAAGGTGGTGAAAAACAAGGATAGTAAAGCGAATATTCATGATGCTACTAATGATAATAATAGTAGTAATAATAAAATTAACAAGAGGGAAGGGAATAGGTGAGTGGTTAGCTTACTGGATGGGCTCCATCACGAAGGACCCGGGTTCGAGTCCAGCTGTGTTGCCCTTAGATTTTTTTTTCCTAGGAGCCTCTACAGCTAGCTCACTGTCCGGTGATGGACAGTATTGTCTGTAACGAGAGAACACTGTCCGGAGGCCGGCAGTTCACTGAAAAAGCTCCGGGCGCCAATGACCACAGACGTTGACGCGCTTTAAATTAAAAAAAAAAAAAAATTAATAATGAAGTACCTATGGAAACAGGTGGTGCGAATTTGACTGGTTGTATAAGCCTAAGGACATAGGTCCCTACATTCTACATGTAGAAGGTCGAGACGGGAATGTGGGCAATATCCATCGATCACATTCGATAAATGGATATATACAGAGGAATTTTGTTTAAAATTGCGTTTTCATTCAGCTGTTTTTAATAAGAAACAAAGAGTTTTCCAAAAACATTTAAACAAAATATTCGAAATGAATTATTGCTTGATTGTAATATCCAAGAATAAATTATAATGATATATTCTTTTAAAATGGATAAAAATAAATGTTGCAATTAAATGAGAGAAATAAATAACATTAAAAAAACAAAATAACGCCAGTTATTATAATCCTGTTTTGTAGAAAAATTATACCATTTCTAAGTGTGCAACAGACAGATATGATAATTTATAATAATTTATAGATACATTGAAACTTTATGCATTGCATTAACCTAGCATAAATTCAGATAGGATTTCTACCGTATACATCTGTCATTCATTGGTAACATTCAGAGCGACTTTTATCCTTTAGTATGGCCGATAAAAACTTAACGTTGTAGGCTAACAAAACTCGACACAAAACTAGATATTCAACTATAGTATAGGTCTAAGAATGATTTCCATACAATACGCTGTATATATAGTTGGAAGTGCACAACTATGTGATTGCACCTCAAATGTCGTCTGGCGACACAGCGTAAACCAACAACGGGCGGGTATTCTCTATATAGATGCTCTGTGAAAAGGAATGAGAGCATGAGGCAGGAGAGAAGAGTAAAAATAAATAAATATATCAATAAATAAAAAAGAGAAGCGACAAAGACGTGTTCAGGATGTTATAGAGTGAAAGAAGACAAATGGATGTCATGAAAATTTCTAATGAAAGAAATATTTCTAAAAAAAACTTGTCCTTAACGAATATATCTTCATTTTTATTTTCATTGACTACACTAGTAAGAGGAAGTTACAGCGACTATGTCAATTTTCGAAATTGAGTATTCACCGTAAATATATGTTTTGAGGTCCTCTGAATACGAAATGTTCGTACAAAATATCTCCAAAATCGGGGGTGTAAATTTTTTTAATATCTACTTTTTCAAGTTTTACACGATTTTATCGAAAACAATTGCAACTACTTTCTTTAAACTTCGTATACTCTCTACCCACATAAATGCCTATCACTTTTGTTTGTAACATTTTTCTAGGAAAATTGATTTTTCAGGGTGTTCTAGGGAGGGTGGGGGGCGTCAGCAATGTTAAGCTTTCCTCTAAAATATATATGATATATGCAAGCAAAAAAATTAGTTGGCTGGGCCCAAAGAAGAAATATTTTATATTTAAAAAGGCTTATTCGACGTTTCGGATACCTTTGGTGTCCTTCCTCAGGAACTACAAAACAAAAGTTACGGAACTATAGGAAATTGTATGATACAAATTAAAATATATCACGATTAAATAAATAATATTAAAAAGATGTGATGACCTGTTAAGGACGAATGGAAAGTTAAATGTTAGAACAGGTTATTGTTTGGTTTTGTGGAGTAAGGTATGCTTGCGAAGAAAACAGGGAAGGGAAAATTAATGAAATCGGTTGCCTGTCTTTGACCAGTGTTCCGAACCACCAGAAATTCTTTCGGCTACTAAATTAATAATTAATACGGTATTTTTAAATGCATAAAATGAGACACTCCCAGTGAAAGTTTCTGAACCCTAATAAATATCAAGTTTCATGGAATCATTTTGGACATTTTATCATGAAAAATAAAATTAACGCGAACAGACAAAATGATAAGAATGTCAAATTTTGACAGCAGACAAATCTTATTTATATTTATAAAGCAGGCATAGTTAATTATGTTTATATCTATCTGTTGTTTTTTTTGCAGTTTATATAATAAATATTGAATATATTTTGACAAAGTTTTGTATTACTCAACGTTCTTCGCGTAAAATCCACAAGAATGTGAAATTGTTCCAAACAAGGTAATATACCATAATTGGGAAGAAGAAAAATTCCTACTAACTTTCAGTTTTTATAGATAGATTATTTCATCGTATCAAGTGATGAAATAATAGATCTGGATATGCCGATTATATTTCTATTTATTGCTTTCTCTTAATGCTGTAAGAGAAAGTATTAACAACCCTGTTTAATTTTATGAAATTAATTTTTCACAGGAAATGCTATGTTTATGAAGGCCTCAGAGTAAAATGTTTGTGGTGAACGTTCTTATGTATGTGGGTGGTGTGTGTTTTGTGCTTGTATGTGGTCAACATTTTTTGAAAAATGAAAAATCGCCGGAAATCTCAAATTGTATATTTGACCATGGCATATTTTTCGGTTAAATCTCTTATCACTTTTATTTGAAACATTTTCCGAGAGGGTTTTTGGAGGGTTCTGGGCGAACTAGAAAGCTGAACCAACTCCTTTTATATTTGAAATTTAACGCAAAACTATCTAAAATCGACTAATATTGGAAAAAAATAATATAGTTATAATCTCTACAGATATCATATCAAGTTTACAGGAAATCTTGTAGGCGACGTTATCGACTAAATTCTACAAAAATGTCAATGTTTTCTAAAGCCATTAATATTATGTAGGTTGTATTTAGTGCATTGCATGTATTGTGTGTATATTGTACTGCAATGATACATAACAGTACTCCTCCCCCTAGAACCCCCCCCCAAGTCAATTTTCCGAGTTAAAATTACAAATAAAAGTGATAGTTATTTATATGTGTAGATAATCCAGCAAGGAGTATCTGTTGTGTGATGGATGCAAGAAACTATATTTACTTTAATTGAAGAAAATTATGAGAAAAATGCGAGCTTGTTGGCAAATGGGTAACCTAGGTAGAAGAAGTACAGTTACAGGAAGAGTTCATGAACCTTGTTAGCATTGTCCACCCCTTCTTCTCACAGGGGAAGATTTGAACGAACACTTAGAAGACATTCCTTCAAGGCAGTCTAAAACAAACATTCAAGCCAGAACACTTGCTTCAGGAAGCGCTCTCTTAAACTCAGTGCCAGTGATAGTGATTTGCCTTTATTCTAGATAAACATCTGATTTATTAAGATATAGTTGTGATATTGTAAAGTACTTAAATTTGCTTAGAGAATAATATATTTATTTTAAAAACAGTGGTGCTCTCTTGATTATTACTAATACTTCTCTCTTAAACATATATACTCACAAGCCCTTTTACTAAACGCTCGTGCTACACGCTACTACTACAACAAACACACAACAACTCAACACACCAAATACATTTCAGTTGCATCCAGTTATTTGGGGATTTGCGATTACCACGGGTTACCACACTCAATACTCCATGCATTTCGTCAGAACAGTACACAATACCCTTAAACAACGTTCACTAGTTAATTGGCGCAAGGTCAAGGGAGAAGGAAGGTATTAGCTCAGTGGTAGCGTGCTGGACTAGCAACGCGGAGGACACGGGTTCGAATGCAGGATGCTGCCTTAGATTTTCTCTTCCAAGGAGCCTCTAAAACTCACTGTATAGTGATGGGTTGTGTTGTCTGTAGCTAGAGAACACTGCTCGGAGACAGGCAGTGCACTGAGAAGGCTCCTGGGGCACAATAGATCTTTCAGGTCAATACCCCCCCTATCTAAAAATAACTAAAACAGAGCCTGGTTTTTACTCTCTTATTGGTGCTGAACGAACCAGATACAACCGCTCTTTTAACCAAACTACAGCATTACCTTTTTCATACAAGTCCTTCTTGACAAGTTTATAAATTTAGATTACACTTCCGAGTTAAAAATTCTATATATAGTAAATATCTGTATATTGAATCAAATATAGATTTAAAATCTATATAAAAAAAAAATAATAAATACTCTTATTTTTAACGTGATTGTCAGTATAAGAATAATATTGATTAGTGTAAATAAGTTATCAGTTGTTAGTAACCAATTCTAAATCCATATTGCCTTTCATACTGTATTCTAATATTCAGTGTTGTCTGTAGCTAGAGAACACTGCTCGGAGACTGGCTGTGCACTGAGAAGGCTCTGGGGGGATCTTTCAGTTCGCAGTGCAATATTTCCTTACAACAATCTACAATCTATATGTGTAGATTTAGTGTACAAAATTTAAAGAAAATCGTAGGAGACGTTTTCAAGAACATCGCGAAAAACTAAACAAAAAAATTCAATAATGACGCATTTTCCGGTTGATGGATTTTGTCTGAAACCTTTTTTTCAAATGAGGTACTATACTCGTATACCTAAACTGAATTGCCACATTCGAAATGCCCGGGGTTTTTTTGTTTTGTTTTGAGATATTTTATTAAAACACACAAACACAAACAGGACCATTCACTAAAAACATTTCTTTCATACTCAGAGGACCTTAAAACATGTATTTTCTATTTTAATACGATGACAATACTTTCGTTTTATTGGGAATAAGAAAAAGGTGAAAACATTTGTAAGGTTGTAAACAGTTGTAAATGTTTACAATTAAATGAATCCAATATGAATCACGGGCTTCTTCATAACGTATATTTCCGGTGAAAACTTTGATACGATCGCATTACTTCCTCTAACCAAAAGTAAGAGAAAGTAAAAAAAAAAAAGTTTGTATACCCGTGATAATAAAACAGAATCCATAAATGTAATACATGACGATATTGTATTGTGCATAAAATAACATTAACCATAAAATTTATATACTACTAAGATCGTACTAAAAATATTACTAAATAATTCAATGTAGGACATTTAATGCAATCGTTTTACCTGCAAGTTGTACAGTAGTGGTTAGTATATTTAAAATATATACTTGGTGTGAATGCCTTAACAAACAACAACTAAAGTAACACTGTAGAAGCCACACTCTGGTAAGTAAGCCTCTACCTGTACACACCAAACTGCTTTTTAGTTCACTAACAATATTTACACTTCTCAGTATTAATATATTATTTACAATACATAGTAAAGTTCATATGCTCTTCTACACACTAAACTTATATTATTTATTATCTAGCACCTCTCACTTTTCTACACAATAAAAATGTCTACTCAACAATATTTTTTGTACTTGACCAAATGTAATTAGATTCACTAATTCAGATAATGAAGTTTAATTCAATTTAACAAAAGCTATTGTCATAATATCATTTAGATGTAACCAGGCAATAAATTAAATTGCAGGCGCATTATCCAAAAGCATGATGAGCCCCACTCAAAGAAATGAGAACATAAAAACGGTTTTGACAAGTGAATGTATGGAAAGTTACAGCTATAATCCTGATAATAAAGTCCTATATAAATATGCATATATAGGGTATCATATGTCTTGAGGTCCACAGCTTAAAGATGCCCATTTGTTATCCGTGTATGTCGAATACTGAACCTCGTAATTATAACTGATTCTGAGTCTGAAAGAGTTTGTATGGCTTTCATTTTTACTTTCTCTTATTTCTAGTTGCCCGCAAGGGGTATCTGTTGTATGCAGTTACTTGGGGAGTAGCAACCCTACGGGTTACTACAGCTTAGTACCCCATGCACTTCGTCAGAACAGATCACAATACACTTAAACTACATCTTTACAGACATGGACAAATACACTACACAAACTAGGGTCTCTGTCCCTAGTTAATTGGCGAAAGCCAAGGGAGAAGGAAGGGATTAGCTCAGTAGTAGCGTGCTGGACTAGCAAAGCGGAGGTCCTAGGTTCGAATCCAGCATGCTGCCCTTAGTTTTGCTCTTCCTAGGAACCTCTACAACTCACTGTCCGGTGGTGGTGGGTACACTGCTTCGAGGCCGGCAATGCATTGGAGAAGGTTTCGGGGGGCACAATAGATCTTCCAGGACGCAGTGCAATAATCCCCTACAACAGTCTACAAACAGTCAAAACTCCTAGAAAGAGGAAGTATTGTAATCGTGTCAAATTTTCGATATAGAGTTTTCACCGGAAGTATCTGTTTTGAGGTCCCCTGGGTCCAAAACAGTGATTTTTAGAAAATGGTCTGTTTATGTGTACGTGTGTGTGTGTCCGTTCTATGGGTATGTGAACAGCGTAGCTCAGAAACGAAAAACCGTAGAAAGTTGAAACTTGATATTCCCTTTAGGTATTACCTGGGGATCCAACAGTGGATCATCGTCAAAATTCCTCAACCGGAAGTACCACTTTACTGGTTGTTTTTTTTAACTTGGTCGCGATTACCTCAAAAATGGCTCCGACGATTTTCTTGTAGCTTCCTATATAAACTACACATACAATGATGTACACCTTTTATTTAAAACATTTCTCTGAAAAAATTCATTTAAGGGCACTTTTAGGGGAGTGGTGGGGTTATGTTTTTTTCTCTAAAATGCTATCATAATTGACTATACAATTCTATCATCCAAACAAAATTAATTAGGAATAAATAGATGGTTGAAATTCCGAGTTTGCAAGAAAATTAGTTAACCGGAAGTGCGTTTTTAATGATTAGTTTTTTTCAGTTTACGACGAATTTCATTAAATTTGATACACTAATTATAAAATTCCATTATAATTTTGAGGACTGGAGTAATAGAAAGTTGTGTGAGTGTTTCACTCTAGATTTTTTTTCATAAAAGTTTGTCCTGCACGACGCATGTCATATTTATATTATACTATCAGCGGCAGCACTTTTTTTGCCACCGCAAAAATTTCAATTATATTCGTGGAAGAAAAAAAAATAGTAAAAATTGATCGGTAATGAACCACAGAATGCTTCTTTATTTAAAATTAATTATGTTTTAAATATTTACAATTTTTTCTTGATATTTAAATTCTTTTATGACACCAACGGCAATATGTTTCCTCTGCTGTTTAGTGCCAAGAATGTCAACTACTACTGTCAGCCTTAATCAATCACCATTAAAATTTATGATACACTTCTTATTACTTATGGATTGACAAATGGATAAAAAAAATATATACAAAGTTTCGTAAGCAATATAACTTGGACAGAATATATGTATATTATATATTATATACTATATATGTATATAGTTAGTTCTCACGCACAATATTATTTAGTAAAAACAATAAAAGTTATATAAATAAATCATATAAACTCTAATAATGATAGCCGAAAGGTGGACATGATAATGGCGGTATATATATAAACACAAACTAATACAATACGTATATATATATATATATATCGGACCCACCCTCTCATTTATTTATAGTCTTTTAAATATATTTATCCCTTTTCTTAACTAATGAATAATTTATCAGAGCGTGGAACTTAATCTCACTCTGTTAATATACCCAAACACACACGCACGTATTATATTATTCCCGCCACTTCTTTAACAATTATATATAATTCTTCCGCCAATATTCTTCAACAACAAATAATCATATAATATTTAAATGTAAAAATAATTTATGATATGATTTACTTTGTATTCTTTTTGTTTTTGTTTTTGTTTTACTTGTGACTTTATCTAAAGTCCTTGAGCAAATGTTTTTTGGTATCACAAACATGATTTGCTACAGAATTTATTATATAAGATTGTTTTTATTGGTAAAAAAATGTCTCATTGTTATGTACTCTTATTGCTATTGCAATGGGATGCGATTCATTATAGGATTCATAGGATCTGAAGAGCGGAGAAACAGAAAAATGAATAAAAAAAATCTGGTGTGAAACACTCACACAACTTTCTCTTACTCCAGTTCTCAAAATTATAATTGACAAATTTTATAGTTAGTGTACCAAATTTAATGAAATTCGTCGAAAAGTGAAAACACTGTCCAGTAAAACTGTCCGGTTTACTAATTTCCTTGAAACTCGGAATTTGGGTCATATATTAATTTCTAGTTATTTCAATTTGGATGACAGAATTGTATAATCAACTGTGATAGCATTTTAAAGAAAAACATAACCCCCCTCCCCAAAAGTCCCCTTAAATGAATTTATCAGGGGAAAAGTTTCAAATAAAAGTTGTAGCTCTTTATATGTATAGTTAACAACGCTGGTTTAAAGAAAATCGTTGGAGCCATTTTCGAGAAAATACCAGAAAACTGAAAATTATATTTCAGTAAAAACGCACTTCCGGTTATCTATTTTTTTTCAAACTCGGAATTTCAACAACATATTTAATTCTAATTAACATTATTTAGATGACAGAATTGTCTAATATACTGAAACAGCAGTTAAGATGAAAACCTAACCCCACCCCTCCCCAGAAGTGCCCTTAAATGAATTTTCCTGGAGAAATGTTTCAAATAAAAGTTGTAGCTCTTTGTATGTGTAGTTGATATACAAGTTTAAAGAAAATCTTCGGAGCCATTTTTGAGAAAATTGCAAAAACGTAAAAAAAACAACTAGTAAAGTGGTACTTCCGGTTGAGGAATATTGACACATAACGCACCGTCAGATCCCATGGTGATATACCTAAACGTAATATCAAGTTTGAACTTTCTACAATTTTTCGTTTTTGAGCTATGCTGTTCACATACATACACACCTACAGACACACCACACACACACACACACATACAGACCATTCGCTAAAAACCACTTTTTTGGACTCAGGGGACCTCAAAACGGATATTTCCGGTGAAAACTTGATATCGAAAATTTGACACGATTACAATACTTCCTCTTATTAGGAGTAAGAGAAAGTAAAAAAGTTAGTTACTCCCCCATCTAGGCCAGACTAGGAAGGGACAGTTCAATTCATATAAATAGAGCGACAAGTGCATAATTCAGGACAGTTTACGACCAGTTAACATCCAGTCAACAACCTTCTAATACCTTCTCATCACTCAGCCAGTCTGTCTCTTTATAATATCTTCCGCTACATAACTTCTATATACTTGTAAAATCCTTGCAGTTTGTGTGTTCTTTCATTATGCAGTCGGTCTTCAGCATATATTCTAGGTGATTTCTCTAAAATCCATTCTTTCTCCTTCTCATATCCATTATACTATAAAAGGAATACTGTCAATATTTCACTGGAAATGCCTATTACAGGGTCCCTTGAGTCTGAAAAAGCAGTTTTTACTTTCTCTTACTCCTAGTAAGAGGAAGTATTGTAATCGTGTCAAATTTTCGATATCGAGTTTTCACCGGAAATATCCGTTTTGAGGTCCCCTGAGTTCAAAAAAGTGGTTCTTAGCAAAAAGTATCTGTGTGGCTATATGTATGTATTTGAACAGCGTAGCTCAAAAACGAAAAACCGTAGAAAATTGAAACTTGATATTCCGTTTAAGTATCACCATGGAATCCGACAGTGGGTCATCTGTCAATATTCCTCAACCGGAAGCACCACTTTACTAGTTAATTTTTTTACGTTTTTGCAATTTTCTCAAAAACGGCTCCAACGATTTTCTTCAAACTTGGTATATCAACTTTTACAGATACAACTTTTATTTGAAACATTTCTCCGGTAAAATTCATTTAAGGGCAGTTTTGGGGGAGGGGTGAAGTCAGATTTTCCTCTAAAGTGCAATTTCAGTTTATTAGACAATTTTATCATAATATTAATTAGAATTAAATATGTTGTTGAAATTCCGAGTTTGAAGGAAATCGGATGACCGAAAGTGCATTTTTTACTGAAATGTATTTTTCAGTTTTCTGATATTTTCTCGAAAACGGTTACAACGATTCGATTTTCTTTAAAGTAGCAATGTATACATGCATATAAAGAGCTACAACTTTTATTTGAAATACTTCCTCTGTTAATTCATTTAAGGGGTCATTTGGGGGAAGAGTCATGCTTATTTCTAATTTTAAGTGCTATCATAGTTGATTATACAATTCTACCATTCAAAAGAAAATTAATTAGAAATAAATAGATCCCCAAAATTCCAAGTATCAAGAAAATTAATAAACCAGGTATGCGTTTTTACATTACAGAACAGTTTTTCAGGAGTTTTTCAAGTCAAGGGAGAATGAAGGTATTAGCTCAGTGATAGCGTGCTGGACTAGCAAGGCGGAGGACACGGATTCGAATCCAGGATGCTGCCTTAGATTTTCTGTTCCAAGGAGCCTCTAAAACTCACTGTCTAGTGATGGGCTGTGTGATATGCGTTTTTACAGAACAGTTTTTTCAGTTTTCGTTCGAATTTCAACGAACTCCGACGAATTTCATTAAATATAGATTATACTAACTATAAAATTTGTCAATTTCAATTTTGAAAACTGAAGTAACAGAAAGTTCTGTGAGTGTTTCACACCAGATTTTTAATATTATAATGTACAGCATTACAAGAAGTTCTTGCAAAGTTATTATTTGTCAAGAAATTGGAGTTGGCATCAATTTTATACAAGCCAAGTTTTTTTTTTTTTTTTATAAAATAACTTTTATTGCTTAAAATATGACAAAATGCTCACTGAATTGAAATTACAGTCACTAATAGATTCAAATATAACTACACTTATAGCTAGGATACAACATTTACATAGTACATATAAGTATATTCATATTTCTATAACTTGTAATCCATATCATTATGAAGCTTAACTTAAAAAAAAAACATGAGGAAGAAACTAAAAAAATATTCTCATGAAATATATAATATTTTAAAACATAGTTTTCTAACTCAAGAAAGTCTGTAAGATATCAAAAAAAAAAAAAAAAACTATTCAATAAAAAATAATAAAATAATAAAAAATATTTACGTAATTTTCTTATTATGATCAATACTTTATATATTTTATTTGATTTGTATTCATGATGATTCAAAAGAAATGTTAGTTTTGTAGACAATAAACAATTTCATCAACATGTTCTAAGCTATCGTATTAATTTTTGAACTAAATAATATACAAATGTACGCCTACATTTTTTTTTTTTTTTTCAATGTTTCCTTGTTTATATACCTTGTTTAACTTATAATATTATGGAAAAGAAACAAATTCCACATATATTTCTCTCATACTTTTAAATTTCATATTTTACTTACTCTGATTCAATTTTTTTTTTTTTTTTCTCATTTAGAAATGATTTCCAAGTGATTTTCTGTTTGATGTCGATGTTTCTGGGAGAATAAAGATCCTCTTTATGAGTATTTGTTTTTTTTTCTTTCTTTATATGAGTAATATTTCCAACTAAACAAATAAAGTAAAGATGAAGATTTACCATGGTAATTGGGACAACTATCACAAGGTAAATACGGTGATCCTGATGTAAGGTTGTGTTATTTAGCTTATTCAATGGTGAAACTCTTTCACTTAATATTTAAATCCCTATTACTGTTGAAGATCTCTAGGCCATTTCCGCTTCAAAATGATGAGGAGAGCTATTGCACAAAAGAATTTGAATGGGGAGAGCTAGTAGGCTATGAAACTTGTAGTAAGCATTCTTTATAAGAGCTCCGACAATAAAGGACGTAAAGAGCATTGTGAATACTGTTTTCATATGAATTATAATAGGGTGCGTTAAGGATTTTACGCAAGAGTTTTTGATTGTATGCATTTGGAATTGCATGTTTTGTGGAGCCCCTCTAACTTCTTCTGTGTATGATCATATTGGTTTTAACAGTGTCTTGTAGATAGTTAGTTTGTAATTCATGTCAATTAATCTAGAAAGTAAGTTATAACATCTGATCACACCCAGTCGTTTTAGTCGTGCTTGCGGGTTCCAGGTTAATCTCTTGTTCGATGTACAGCCCCCAGTACTATATTAGCTAGTGGAAGGTAATTCAATTTAGGTAAACTGGAAAATATATAAAATGAATACGCAAGAAGTTCCACTTGATATTTCGTTTTAGGTATCCACCATGGGATGTGTAATGGGATCATCCAAATCATTAAAAATTCATAGGAGCACATTAAATGAATCAAAAGTTAGTTACTCCCCACCTGGGCCAGATTACGAAGGGACAGTTTGATTGATATAAATAAAGCGACAACAGTGCAGTTCAGGACAGTTTATGGCCAGTTTACAACCAGTCAGCAACCTATCTACTACCTTCTCATCACTCAGCCAGTCTGTCTCTTTATATTTCTCTCGCTACACCTATCTTCTATTTTACTGTAAAGTCCTTGGCAGTTTTTATGTTCCTTTCATTATACATTGTTCAGCAAATATATTCTAGTTTATTCCTATAAAATCCCTTGTCTCTAATTATCTTTCCTTCTCACTTCCATTATAGATCCTATACTTTTCTTTTAATAGGAATAATAACTTCAATTCAAATTTTTTTCAGCTTGCGCGATTTTTTTTAAAGACTGCTGTTAATAATAAATTTATTATTTAATGCCAACTGAACGTTATTAGTTGAATTGTTTGATATTCTTTACGAACGCTATATTTGATATTGTAAAATAGATATCGATTTTCGGTCTGAAAAACAGATTAAAAATTGTTAAGAACTTTCAAGGACAAATGCCATCTTCAGGGTTTACAAAACATTAAAACAAAAATATAAAATTCTACAGAAGTAAAAATAAAAAAATATTTAATATTTCTAATTGAATTGTATTGAATGGAGACTTAAAATGTTGTGCTTATTGCTATATAAAACTACTTCTTATACTTACAAAATCATTTAATAAATAAATCGGTAAAATATATAATCTTTTTTGTGTTAATTTCATTTATTGTATAAGCAAAATCTGTTAAAACAGATAACAATAACTGCTACCGCTTCACTGCTAATACTGTTGGTTTGAGGAACTTGAATGGAGAAGCCATCCAGCGATGACATATTCCTGGCATTGTTAGGGCGTTTAGTTGTGAAGTTTATCCCTAGGCCACTTCCTTTTCAGTCTCTTTGTGTATTCTGTGGCAAGCTTAAGTTAGATATGAGAGAATTGTTTTATTGTGATAGTGTTTAGTGAAACTTTTTGTATTTGGTGTGATTGTGTCTGTCACGAATGGTTGAAATAGTATTGAGATTAGTGTGTAGTGTAAGGTTTGAGAAGTAGATAGGGTGCGTCAGTAATGTGTCGTAAAAGTTTAGATTGGAAAGCCTGTATTCTGTAAGGCAGAACCCCAAGAACTTCGCAACCGTACAGCCACATAGGTCGAATTATAGTATTGTAAATTAGTATCATGTTGTAGATGTTGTCGTTTAGTTTCCCCTTTAGCAAACCTCGTAACTGTTGAAATAAATAATCGAAAATAAGAAATGTTTTACTTATAAAAATGACTATCTTGAACTTCTCAAAAACTACGGTTTAAATCGAATATATCATTTCAATTGTCAAGGTTTATAAAAAGTTAGGAGAGCGGATGGGAAAACCGTGTCACATTGTGGTTGCTGTTAAGTAATTTCAGGAGACTGTTATAGCTGAGAAACAAGTTGGTATCATATATTTCTTTTTTTATTATTATTATAAATGGAGAGAATTTTAATGTTTTCCATGTCAAATTCATGTTTTTGTGTTCTATGAAATGTTGGGTTAGTATTATAGTCATGTCATTCGGTCGTATTTGTGTTGATATGGTCTATTTACCTTCTCTTATTTTTTTTAAATATTGATAATATCTGTTCTATGTAAGTGGCTGAGCATTGTAAACAATTCATTTTATAAATAATGTCGGACAATAAATTTGTACGTGTGATGGAGTCTTTGAGTTTTCAATAGATTTTTTTTTTAGAAGATTGGAGTTTTTGTGGACATTGAAGATGTTTTTTATTTATTATTAAATAGTTGATTTTTTTTTATTTCAGTTTGGCCGGTTATAATTTTAATAATTGAAGAAAGACAAAAATCATGTTAAGTATTTCATTGCACATGAACATATTTTATTGCGTAAAGTATTTAGAGTAACATACTGGATATTATTGAAGTATTAATGGAAAGCATTCTTATCACTTTTTTTTTTTTTTAATTAAGAAATCACACCAGCACTAATGTGCCATTAGGTAAATATGTATACAGAGGCAAAAATAAAATAAAATAAAATTGGAGTGGAGAAACTACCCAGTGGTAGCACTCCTAATCAATAATTCACTCACTGGCACTAGAGAGAATGTCTCGAAGCCACTGGCATTTAAGCCGTCTAGGAGGGTTATCTGGTAGGGTACGAGATGAAAGGTGGCGGGCTAGACGGTTAGAATGTGAAGATAGGGTGCTGTGAAATTTTGTATATCTGAGTTTTATTACTTCTGGTAGGAAAGGGATATTAAGGTCGTTATGGATTGGAGACATAAAAAGGAGCGTTGACTATTGTTCGCAGGATATTGTATTGTAAGGATTGGATCCGATGGAGGTTGGAAACGCTTGGTTGAACCCCATAGTTCGAGGCCCTATGTCCAAATTGGTTTAATAAGTGATGTGTATAGTAGACATTTGTTTTCTAGTGAGAGTTTAGATCTGTTATCTAAGAGTCGTTTTAGTTGTCTGTACCGTGTGTTCATTTCTTGTCTTTTCAGTCGTGTGTGAGGGTTCCAAGTAAGTCTTTTATCGATGTACATCCCAAGGTAGTGGACAACATCAGATGTTGGCAAAGGAATTTGATTGTAGTATATTGGGGGGGGAAGTAATGCTACGTAAGATGAAGGTGACAATGAGGCACTTGTTCTCATTGAGTTTAATCTTCCATTTTTTGAACCAGTTCTGCATATTTCTGTGGGATATTACTGGATCGGGATTTGAGGAAAGTATAGCAGTATCGTCTGCATAGGTTGAAAGGATGGTAATAGGATTAATTGGGATGTCTGCCGTGTATACCGAATACGGTACGGAGCCCAGAATGCTTCCTTGAGGAACTCTTGCTTCGGCCTTCTGGAAAGGAGAAGGGGAGGATCCAACCATTACTTGGAAGTAACGGCCGGTGAGGTATGATTTAAGGATGAGGTAGAGTGTAAAAGGGAGGACGCTCTTGAGCTTCCAGAGCAGCCCAGGGTGTCATACTCGATCGAAGGCTTGCTTCACATCGAGGAAGACTCCCGAGCAGCATTCTTTCCGTTCAAGAGAGGAGGCAATGGTTGAGTGCTGTTTTCTGAACCTAAACTGGTGTCACAATTTTAAGAATTAACTTCAAGTTTAACTTGAATTAAATCTAGATGCTTCGGTCATATTAATTGTTTACACCATAGTTCTTAGCCAGGTAGGTAGAACTACGTATATAAACAAGTAAAAGCTAAAAGAAACTTTAAAATGTAAGATGAAGTTTAAAATAGTTTTGTCATAATAAGATTAAGTAGAAAACCTACAGAATGAGGATATGCCCTGATCGTGTGCAACATACTAATTCTCTAATGAATATTTATATTTGCCGTTATGATTAAGTTGAAACTGAATATAATAGGAGGCTCCTCATGTTTTAGTGTTGTCCACTTGTAATCTCCATTGTTATAGAAAATGTGGGTGTGTTGTACCATATCACTTAGTAAAAAAAAATATATGTAGGTATGTTGGGTTGGAGTTGCCGCGGTCCCGTCAAGGATAATGAATAATTTTGGAAGGTCAGAAAGGTTATATATATGTGACACAAATTATATGATATACATTCTTTTCTTTTTTTTGTATATGTATAAAAAAAATAACGAAAAAATAAAATGTTTCTGAGAAAAAAGTTCAACCATCTATTATTGTATGATCTCTCTTACAACTATAGTTTAGAAAAAAAACTTCGGGCTTAAAAATATTCCATGAAAAAGAGTAAAACTGTTGTCGAAGCAAGAGAGAAAATTATAACGAAATAGTGTGATTGGTTAAATGTGTTGTTACGTGTGTAGCACGAGCGGCATTAAAAGGGCTTATGAGTGTGTAAATTTTAGAGAAGATATATTTAAGATATAATGAAGAAGTCACCACTGTTTATAATAAATAATTTTTACTATATTTGAATTATTGAATAATATGAATAAAAATCACAAGTTAATAGTAATTATGAAATAAGCTAGATTGATTTAAAATACAATTGTTAACTGAAACCCTTCTTGGCATACTGAATTTAAAATGAGAGAGTGGCCTTCTGAATGCAACGAATGTTATTGGGTGAATGAATGCTCAAATAAAACTCATGAAATGATATTCCTCTTGGTAGTTAAAAACCTTTCTTTTAAATTTGATTTCTAGAAGGAGGTTAAGAGACAATAGTGGTCGAACTCTCCGCCTTCTCTTGTAGCGGGTATCTTGCACCTGCATTTTTACCCTTTTCCAGCTAACATACTTTTTTTTCTCTTTAAAACTGAATTTATTTAAAATATAAAATATATTTCCATTTATTTCTATTTCTTCCACAACAGCGAAAATCGCAAAATGCTACGGTAGACTTACAGCTTTAGAATCTAGTGCTTTATACAGTGCTTTAACAATCACCCTCAGAAGAAATAGAAGCATTGCAAAACAAATTCGAAATAAGACAATTTTCACCTTTCCTACAAAAGGCAACTTAAGATTAGCGTGGGGCGTTTCCGATTTGCCAAATCATTGGAAATTAAATCCATCACAACAGCGATGAGATATGATTGAAAGATTCATATTCCGGTCTGCCGGGGCAGGAGATTATTCGGCTTCAAATGTCGAAGGAGAATTAAAGGCCAACTATTAGCGACAAGATGTTGTGTCTCGGAATGATGAGAAGAACGTTGTTCTGTTTGTCGACTCTCGGGGAGACACATTAAAATATTAATAACGATACAATCTGGAGAAATATTAGAATGCAAGCGGTAAATTGACAAATGATTACCATGATGGTAACGTGGCTATTCAGTAGATACCCGGCCACTGTGGACTACATGGTAACGACCAGGCCGATAGGCTAGCAAAGTAAGGGACACAAAAAGAACAACCTGATACCCCTCTGAGCTACCTCAGAAGGTAAAAAAGAAGTGAAAATGTGTATTGTTGAAAATGTGGGTGGGTCCGCAATGCTGGCTAACATCCGGTATTTTATCCGTCGTAGCACATGCATATTAGTTTTGTTCCTGACCGGTTTCAGATTTTCATCCATCGTCAGAGCAAATTCACCAAATTCGTGTAGAGGGTACACTTCAACGAAATGTTTCTGTAGCCCACACAAAGTTGGTTCTTCCAAGTGGCTTGATTCTTGAACCAACAAGTGTGAGTGCAACTAAAACATTGCGTTGAAGTGAACTCTCTACATGAACTTGGTGAATTTGCTCTGACGATAGATGAAGATCCGGAACCTGTCAGGAACAAAACTAATATGCATGTGCTACGACGATAAAAAACCGGATGAAAATGTGTATTATTGAACGTTTGAGGCAGGAACACATAAGGAGAACAAAGGTAAAAAATGGGCTACGCTGCTAGAGCCTGAAACCCGGATTTTAGTTAATAGACAAAGGAAAAAGGTTGCTGCTCTTTTTAGCTTATCCACAGATCATGATTACTTTCAGAGCCACCTATACAGGATCGGTCCAATGTGCCCCTTGTTTAGGCAAGGGCAGGAGATGGATGCTCGGCACTTAGACACTTGTCCTACACCGCAAGACATAAGATTCCAAACAATGATACTGCCACTTTATATTTGGGCTGTTAGAGACTGAATGGGCGAGGAGACCATGATCGAGGCATAAGAAAGAAAACATAAAAGAAAATTCAGCTGCTATCGCAGTCTAACTATGACTTTAAAGGGTTTCAATTAGGATGAAGAAGTTTTAAAGTGAGAGCAGGGACAGAGTGAATCCCGACATCCTTGGATCGTAAACAATGAATCAAACCATCTGAAATTACAAACATGGCTTTCGTAGGTCTACTGCGTACAAAAGATGGAGGTTATACAGGAAAGAACAGGTACATCGTTTTATTTACATATCATTCGCAATATAGGCATAGAGCTTGTGTCAGACATTAGCACAGAACGATTCATCGGATAAAGAAATTTTTATGCCGTACTAGTTAATCCGCTTATAGAAATCTCGTTAAGGCAGAATCTGGATGAAGAAAAGGAACTGAACTTACTGAATGAAAAAGAAATTCATTGTAGCAATTAAGAATGGTTTTGGGATAGAACAGTAAAGATACGTTTAGAAAGTGTTGCTGACAGATTAGGAATCTGGTAAAAATAATCAAACTCTTTGTCGGTAGTAGTAGAGATTAAGGTCGTGTGTATTAAAAGACAATAGCAGAAGAGTGTTTCGAAAATACATTCATTCAGTTGCACATCTTTAGAGTTGAATAATGCCCAAGGTGAGAAATACTGAGGATGATTGATGGATGTGCCGGTAGTTCGTGCAATTATCAGCTACTTCCAATATAGGAGAATATTAAAACTGTGTTTATATTAATGAGCGTAATAAGCAATATGCAGTACAATAAATATATTGTATAAACTATAAAAAATGATAGTTTAAAATTCATATTAAACTATAATGTTGTTATTAACAATAATTCACAAATTATTAGCTAACCTAACTAATTTTAGTTATCTATTGTTCATAAGTTTTATATTTGTAGTAATGAATTGCCCACATAAATTTTGAAATTTCAAGTCAAAAATAAAGTGATATACAGAAATAAAATTGAAAATAATAAAATAAATAAATGCAACTGTATAATAGAAGCATAATAAAAGAGAAACTTCAGAACGAAAATAAAATAAATTCGTGACAAATCTATTTTTGAATAATACAGAGAGTTATAGATAAACTAATAACCATGCTGATAAAATAAATAAACTTTTACAAAATATTTAATAATAAGGACGAATATAACACAATATTATTTACTTTCAGAAATAATAATAACGAATCCATGCTTCTTTGGCACTTCTTATAACATCAGGAAGATGCTTGATACTAGCTTCGACGATCCGATACCTTAGCTCTTCTTGCGTGCCAATAGTTGTAGAATTGCACGCAATACTCTACCCAGGGAAAATAATCTAACGGCGTTAGATCGGGAGATCGTGGTAGCCGCCATTAACAGGTCCGTTTCGATCAACCCATCGGTTACATATGTTGTGTTTAAATAATCAGTCACAATATGAGAATAGTGAGTTGGAGCACCGGTCATGCATAAACCAAAGCCTCTGTCTATTGGCAAGCGGAATAACTTCTAGAAGCTCATAAAGATTATTTTGCAAAAAATGCAAGTGTGATATTCCTGAAAGCCTAGATAGCAAAAGAAATGGGCCGATTAGATTATAGCCAAGAAGACCCTGTAGTGGAATCGTTTATTGTGATTCCTGAAGTATGTAGTAGATGTCTTGAAGAGGGCGGAAGTTAGTTTGGAGATTTTTGGGAAGTTAGTGCTCGAATTATTAACACGGAATTTATAAAAATAGACTGTATTTGTACAATAATTTAAACGTGAGTGATAGTAACTATTAACAAGAAATACTTAGAAATAAATAGGAGATAAATAACTAATAATTTAGAATGATTAAAATAAATGAACTAAGACATAAGGAAACAATTAAGGAAATAAGTATAAATAAAAACTGTATAGGGATGCGGAAACTGCTGCTCGTATAATGATCTTGAAGACGTATTGAAGTATAATCATCCCCTCTTCCAATGGGGCGAAGTTTATATATTAGTGTTAGCAACACTCACACCAAAACATCTGTCCTAGTGTGCGACCTTGTGCGATCTTGGTTAGTTCGGTGACTAGGTCAGTGGCCAGCTTATCGATGCTTGCTTTAATGTAAAGTATTGACCCTTGGTTTTGTTTGTTTGGCCGCGGCCTTGTCTTGAAGACAGCAGCCGGCTAGGCCACTAGTTATAAATTATTCTTTCTTTTGTTATGTGTTGTGAAGGTTTGACATTGCTATGACGTTGCCATGTCATTACAACCCCAACACACATTTAATGAAAAGGTATGTTGGTAAGGTGTAGTAAACCTTTCACAAGAACCTCAGAAAATGAATTTTGCTTATAGTATCATTGGATACAAGAAATTTATTTCATTACCATTTTATTCCAATGCAAAAAAAAAAATGATGGTTTGAAGGTTTAAACGAAAAAAACCAGAAGCCAAAATTATGGTTTTCGTACAAATTAGGAATTCTTAAAGGTGCATCAGTCCCAAAAGGCCATCTGAAAAATACCAAATGAAATATGTATATTAAATAAATATCAATAAACAACTGTAGTTAACTTCCCTATATTTGTTTATACTTAACTTGGGTTAAAAAAATTGAAATCAATTAGTTTAGTATCCAAAACACCTCTTTGCATGCATGAATGTTGAACATCTCTTTGCATGCATGAATGTTGAACATCTCTTTGTCACACAAGAATCAATCTTATACATGTATGTGAAGATAAGATTAAGAAATACTTTTATTTTAATTAATAACGACTCTCTGTCTACCTCTGTTTATTACCAAGTATCAATCAAACTTCGAAGTGTAAGTCATTCAAGTCTGAAAAAATTCGATTAACCAGAATTGCAATTTTACCGTATAGGTTTCAGTATTTTTCTGGTTTTTATCGATATAGGCTCCAATGATTTTTCTTTAATCTTGAAATACTAAATTGCACATAATAATAAAGCTATCAATTTTATCTGAAATATTTTTCAAAAAAAAAAAGAAAAGAAATTGAGTTTAATATAGTTCTGAGGATTTCTTTGACGTTACATTATAATCTATTGAGTTTTGTTGGGATGCATAAAAAATCTCGATATGCACATTTAGTAATTTCAAGTTGCTATAACAACCTCAGAGAACTAACTTAATAAATTTACATGTTTTTTTTTTTTTTTTTTTTTTTTTCACCTTTGTCTACTTTCATACAGAAAGAAACACCACCCATTATTGTATCTAAAAGCTGCCAATTTTTTCATGGGAATAATCTTAAACAAAGGCCATTTATCTTATAGGAATGATAAGAAATTTGCGATTTTAAAATTATTAAAAATAATTATTAAAAATTAATGTTGAATGAAGAAAATCTATGACGTTCAAAATTCAATCGAAATTCCTTCTGAAAAATTTAGCCATGTTTTAAAAATTTAGCTGCAGTGTAACTCTGCTTTTTCCTCTAGATTAGTAGAGCTATACACTAATGTATAGACAATTTTAATACATATTTTATCTTTATAGTTCGAACTCTAAATAACTATAATAGATGTAAGAAGGAGCGAGTTGGAGAGAGTTAAGGTTTAAGAGTTGAAATAAACTGGAATAAATACTGAACACTGCATAATGAAAGAGAGACATTAAACTGTCAGGACTTTACACGTATAATAGAAATTAGGGAGCGGAAGATTTAGACTGAATGATGAAAAGGGTAGTAGTAGGTTGCTGACTCGTTGTACATTGTTGCAAAAACTGACTAGCCTGTAGGGCTAGCTCGGTTGTATATATGCACAATCTCCCACTCTAGTCTGGCCTAAGTAGCGAATGAGATTCTCAATTTTGTGTTTCTCTCTGCTCTTCGGATCCTATTACAATACGATTTTAACATTCTATTAGTAAACGAAATGGTAAACAGATCCTAAGTAAGGTTTTGCATCTGTAAGGATTGCATTCAAATATTTTGAATCTTCCTGTTTATTGAATTTTTGATAAAAATAGAAGTAAAAAAAAAAATGTATATGTACTAGGAAACAATAAATTTACATCCGTTTTGTATGTCCATACTACCAAAATGAACGATGTTAGAACTATAATTGATTGTGATTTCAAAATATGAATATTATCGGCTAGAATGATGATTTAAAGTTCTATAAAATATAAAAAGTACTATAAAAAATGTTATATATATATATATATTTTTTTTTTTTAATTTAAGGCGCATCAACATCTATGGTCATCGGCGCCCGGAGCCTTCTCAGTGCACTGCCGGCCTCTGAACAGTGTTCTGTCGTTACAGACCAACACTGTCCATCACCGGACAGTGGAGATGTAGAGACTCCTAGAAAGAAAAAATATAAAGGCAGCACAGCTGGACTCGAACCCGGGATCTCTCGCGTGAGAGTCCGGTACGCTAACTACTGAGCTAATCCCTTCCCCCGTTTCTTTGGTTAAATTTAAAGAAGTAGCCTCACCCACTCTACTATTTAGAGAGCTGTGGATGATAACAATAGACTATATTATGTTAAGTAACTAAAATGTTGTAGGCATTGAAATATATCGTTGATGTGAGAGGCGCTGACATTAATGAAAGTTTAAAGAAACGCCCTTACCTCCCTGTAATACTTACTATTATTAATTATCTTAATAAATATTAACTGTTCAGCACTCAGTTTCAAGCTCGTAAGTTTTATATTTCTAATTTATACCTTTTATATTCTAATTTAATTATTGTAAAATATAAATAATGCTTTTTAAATATGTACGCTTCTCTATTGTTAGAATTTTATAGGGACATTGCTCATTAAGAAGTATCTGTACTATTGAGCTTTCATATATATTAAAATCACTGATCAAGACAGTAAAGAGACCGGGAAAAAAATTCTCTTTAAACAAACTCGAGTTTCTGGCGATGCATGGAATAAGAAGAAGAAACTCTACTCAACTGTCAGGACAAGCTATTGGCTTGTTGGCGTGATGGATGCCAGAAATTATATTTATAATATATAATTTAGAAATATGATTCGAAGGATATTTGAACGTTGGCTGGCAAAAAGGGTAAAACCCAGGTATAGACACCGTTACAAGAGAGGTCGGAGAACTCAGTCAGCATTGTCTTTTGCCCCTTCTACAAATGAAAGGGCTACCAAGAAAAGCATTTTTTTCGAGTTGTCTTTCTGAGCAAAGACAATCTAAATTGGACATTCAACCAGAACATTTGTCTCATAAGTCGCTCTTTTAACTTCACTGCCAGTAATAAGTGTTAAAATTGAGTTTAATTAATCTACCTAAATAATTGATTCTGTAATAATTTATAAGTTAATTCAAATTCATAAATAACTATTTGTAAAGTTACTATATTCATTTAAAGTTATTAAATTATTTATTTTAATCTAGAGGTGTCGTCTTACTTATTTCTTAATACTTCCTTTCTTTAAAACATACATACACACAAGCCCTTTACAAAACCGCTCGTGCTATAACTCTACATACCTATAAACGACATGTCAACCCAAACATTTCATTGGCATTTACGTCTGGAATACAGCTTTCAAGAATAAACTTGCACAATCTGCACAATTAAACATGATTGCTTGGTAATCGGCAACATAAATTAATGACTAGAAAACCAAATCCGGCTTTCATGGTGCCGGACTACCAAAAAAAAGACAAAGTAGGCATCACGTCTTTTAAAATATGGATCAAAATAAATGTTACAAAGTTAAGATTGCCAAAGATTCGCAACAGTCCAGAAGCTGATGAATCTTAGATGATTTATTTTTTTTTTTTACCTAATTCATAAAAATGAAATTTGATCTTGATGTTTTGCCTCGGATGGTGGCCGAGAAAATATTTACTTGATCACGGCAATAGAAAATTGAAATCAAGCTTTCTTGAATTGGTTCGCTAAATATAGGCATATTATTTCTCTTTAAGAAATTATGTGTTTCTAATAATAACAAAACTATTTTTTAAAAAATACAAATAATAATAAAATTTAAAAGTAGAAATATCACACAGAAACTACCTTCCTTCAAAAATCAAATGACTGCTAAATAAGAGTAAGAAGGAACAATGAAAACAAGACAATTAACAACAATGAATAAAAAATAAAATATGTTAAAGGCATAAATATAAAAGGTGAGAAATAAATAAGTACTTTTATATCTTTGAATATGCATTGTTGATAATTATGTACAATCATGCATTTATTTTATTAAATTATTGTTATTATATTTCTAATAATGTTTCTTTAATAGAATAAAGAGTCAATAAAATCAAAACACGTGTCTAGAAAAAGCAGGAGAGTTTCATTAAACCAAAATAAATGCAGTATAATGGAGTTGATGAGGAGAGAAATTAGGATTGATTAATTAGACGAGATATGAAGATACTGTTATAATATAACCATAAGTTTACACAAATTGCACTGGACTGTAATGATTTTATAGAATAAAGGGTTACAGTAGAGTTATGACACGATGCGATGTATAATGTTGAATCTGATTGATAGATAGATAGATGTCTAGATCTCTTACTGGCTTATATACAGGTTCTCCCCACTCTAGCCTGCTCAAGTGAGAGAGTACCAGAGAGAGTTTGTTTTCTCTCGGTCGGGCTTGTGTTCTCTCTCTTGCAGTTACAGCAGCATGCGTAATATTAATCCAATCATACTGAATTTGGTATCATTTATTTAAAAAAAAAAAATTCTTTTTCCCAAATTTGTAAAAAAAAAAAAATACTATGTTCAATTTACCATAAGAAAGTTAATTCCGGGATCAGTCATTTCGAAGTATCCAAAAAAATGTTAATGGTATACCTATTGCAAAATTTCAGACAAAATTATAAGATTAAAAAGAAAAAAAGAAAAATCTGGTGTGAAACACTCACACGACTTTCTCTTACTCCTCTTAATACGGTTATATATATATATAATGATAAATTTCAAATTTTGGTCATTTGTCCGAACATAAATATACAAGAGGGGAGAAAGTGCGAACCAACCAACCGAGAAGTTAGGTAGGTAAAAACTGATTGCCTATATAATGGATGTGTTAGGTGGAGAGAATTTAGGTCTGGTTGATGATATAAGAAGAAGACTTGGTTAACTATTATATTAATTAAGAGACACAGACTGCCTGGACTTTATAATCGAGAAATGTTTTAAGGTAGAGTGGTATGAAAATGACATGTGGCGATAGGGATGTATTGAACTGAATTCAACTGTGTTTATGGACTGTCCGTCGCTATATTTATACAGCTTCTTCCACTCCAGTCCGAGAGAGTGGTTGAGCTTCTCTTGCTCTGTTTGGTTGATGAGCTTCTCTTTGGTTGCTATTACACCTACATTACAGAGTGTGTCAATAATTTGTGGAATATAACGCCACAAATTCTTCAAAAACAAACTATAAACAATTTTTTTACAGCAAAATGTTACATACAAAAGTGATCAGATGTTCAGTTAGTATTCTAAGATTAAAAGAAAATCGTTTCAGTCGTTTTTGAAAAAGTTACCCTCCAAAAAAAAAAAAAAATTCCAAAACCTTTTATGTAGAACCGATTTACAGAAAAATTGAAAAAAAAAAAAACGATTCAGTAAATTTACACTTCTGCTTGATGGAATTTGCCCAAAACTTTCGTGTACGATGATGGAATAACAAATTTGAGCTTACTGTGATTTTTCGTTTTTGAGATATTTGGTTCACACACAAACATACAAACATAGAAAGAGAAAGATAGAATGAGGCCATTCGAAAATAAAATATTTTTTTTCATAGTGAAAACGTGTATTTCTAGTGTAAAAGTCAATTATGAATATTTGAACGATTGCACTCTTACTATAATGGATGTAAGAAGGCGAGAGATTTAGAGAGAATGAATTTAGAATAGAAATGAACTGCATGATATGCTGAACACTGTATAATATATAGAACACACAAATTGCTAGGGCTTTACAGCTAAAATACATAGAAGTATAAAGAGACAGACTGGCTGAATAATTAGAAAGTAAGTAGATAGGTTGTCGCTGACTGGATCTACTGTTTTAAAAACTGTCGTAAAACTGTTCTAAACTATTCTGCCGTCGCTCTATTTATATGAATCAAACTTTCCCTCTCTAGTCTGGCCTAGCCGGGCCAGTAACTAATGTTTTATTCATTTAATGTCTGCTTCTTCGCTTTTCGAATCTCATTACATTACAATTTATTAGAATTAGAGAAATTAAGAATTTAAATTATTTAAGGGGTTTTTTCCAAGTTTTGGTAAGTGGGCAACGCATGTAGTATAGGTATGTGTGTTTTTGTGTCTGTGTATATGTGAACACAGTATATATAACTAATTATCGGAAAATAGTTTAAAAACTGATATTCCATTTAAATACCACTATAGTATCCGTCAGAAATAATGCTGGGGGGACAGCTATGATATTTGGCATACTACTAAACTGTAATTTTCAGTGTTTGTTTTTATCCATCTAAAAGTTCAATAAAAAGTCCAACTTTATAAAAAATTTATCATTTAGAACTATTCAGGAATTGCGCTATATAAAAAAATGTGTTTTCATACTGGATTATTTTTTAATTTTTTAAAAAAAATTATTTCAGTGTAAAAAGTTCTAACGCAAATTACAATATGAGTCACCGCAACTCTTCCAGCTAAACTTCAGACAGTTTAAAAAATAAAAAAGGATAATCGATTTTATTTTCAATAAAAATGTTTTTTTCTAAACTTTTTTATTATGTAATGGTTGGCAACATTGTATCCAATATTAATGTCACTAATAAAACTGAAGATTTACAAGGTGCGCTTCCACAACAACTTGTTGTTGTTTGTTATAGTTTTATATTTTATTATTGTTTTCTTCTTTCTTTGTTGTTGAGAAGATAAAGTGAAATGTTGCAACTGTTTTTACACCACACACTTAAAACTCTTTCAAACGGTAGTTGGTCTGAGAATGATAATTCATGGGAGTTGAAAAAAATAAAAAAAATTATTTTAGCGAACCCAAGCAACAAGCGACGATAAAGAGAATATATTATTTTTAGGTGAATATATGAAGAACATGTGTATGTGTGAAAGAAAGAAAGATGTACAGGATAAAAAAAGGAAAATCTTGGCGGGAAGAGCAAATAATAAAAAAAACTGAACTTAAAAAGATGGAAAGAGAAAAATCTGTTGTATTGGTGGAGAAGAAGACTTGAACCTTCCATATCCTTATTATGAACACTTCAGAGTAATAAAACATTTTATGTCCTCAACGAAGATAGAGAGAGACAGAATATATGTATACGTGAATGGCCATGGTTATACAGAATAAAGACATCAAGGTATATAGTTGACAGCAAGTGAACCACCACCACCACCAATAGAGAAGAGACTGGCAGACGTACACCATGCTCACATATTATGCAAAACATGCGACAACTTGTATGTACGCTTTTCTTACTTATACATACATATATATACGACCATTCGGTACTGTGTATAGTCACTTCTTATCGACCTCCAACTGGGATTATTATCATTTATCCCTTATGTTAGATACTAAATTTATAAAATATAAAATTTTATTATTATTTTCATAACAATAATCCCTTGTCTAGGAAAAATATATTTTGTTAGTTATTTGCAAAACTTGCTAGTACTGGCTCAAAATTTATGTAATCTTTTATGCAAACCATGATATCTGATATTTTGTTGGTCTTTATTTACTATCCCCCACCCTCAACCACCTACATATACAGCGTTATTATAATCCTCAAGAAATGAAAATAATTTCGAAAAGACTTTGGTGAAGTTAACTTGGAAAATTATGTAATTTATTTAAGAAAACTGTAATATAATCAGAATAGATAAGAAAAATCAAATTTTTTTTTTTTTAAACTTGAACATTTTATCCAAAGTTAAATAGCCTTTACACGACGAATATAGTGAAGATATGAGGTGGTAGCAGTACATTTTAGCCTTCCATGTCTGAGTGCAGACAGCTAGCAGGCAGACATTCATATTAAGCTAGAAAAGTATACCACAGATTGATTTTCAGTTTTGTCCAACAATAAAGCTGCAAAATTTATAGCAGAATCTACATTGAAATTATTTACATTTAGCTGCATTAAAAATCCATGCTAAGTTTGGGTCCACCCGTTTCTGGACTTAATAATAGTCTAACGTAACTAAATAGGCCAGTTTATTAATCAGATTACTGAATGAAACAAGCTAAAAAATTAGTTGGCTGGGGCCAAAGAAGAAACGTTTTAGTTTCTAAAAAAATTTATTCGATGTTTCGGATACCTTTGGTGTCCTTCCTCAGGAACTGTTAAGGAAGAAAATGGAGAGTTAAATATTTGAGTTTAAATGGAGAGTTAAATGAAACATTTAAATACAAAGTTTCAATTTTAATCTCTAAATATAAGGCATAATTGGGGGTATTAATAGGGTGGGAGAGGATCGGGAAACGTTGAAATTTATTTAATACGGCGTTTATTCTGGTTCCCCACACGTAACAAACAGTAGAGCAGCTAACGACTCAATAGAGCATCAAACAACTTCCACTTTATTATCAAACATAACATTTTAATGACGGAGTTTTAATTACGGTTAAACCCTGAAGTAGCTAAATTTATTTTCTCTTCAAAATGTTCTTTAAAAGTTTACTGGAGATTTATACTTACACCGAGATATTTTTTAGGTTTTTACGTTTCCTAGATGATGTGATCTGTTAGAAAGAAGATATAATTTTTAATTAATAAATAAATTTAAAAATTATAACTAGTGGTTCCAGCCAGCCGCTATCTGCAGGTCAAGAACCGCGGCAAACCCTTTCAAACAGGGGTCAATACACAGTTAAAACAACCGCCGGCAAAATCCTTTCAAACAGGGGTCAATATACAGTCAAGGGAACCGCCGCAACACCTGGCCTGTATTCCTTTCATACAAGGGTCAATGTACACTCAAGAAGCCACCTGGCCACCATCTATTAACCAAGCGTCGCCACCCCGGCCACCGACCTCCCCGAGGGTCAATATACTACGAAAGATGTCTTAGTGTGGCACGTACTTACACATCAGCTGATGAGTGATTGATGCAAATATAAACGTCGCTCCACTGGAGGAGGGGATCAGTATTCTACGAGTTCACAATCAGTCACAAATCAGTATACATCAGTTCACAATCAGTACGAGATCAGTCACTGAGTTACCAGTTATCAGTCAGTTAGAGAGCAGTTCACGTCAGTTCGAGTTATCAAGCAGTTAAGTTTCACACATCGCGAGCGCGTCCCTATTCAAGGTTTTAAACACTATTTCTATAATATTTATTATTCATTTCATAATTCTTATATTCCTTTACAATTGTGCATCTTAGTTTATCTATTTCAAAACACTTTAAATTATTTGTTAAAATATAGTTTATTTTCATAATTCAGTAGTACGTATTTCGAATAACAATTCTCTGATCTCTCTAACTAACAATCACTTACTCCTCACTTCAACACCCGATACCAAGACATCTGATTCCAATACACTGGCCAATAATAATAAATACATCGTCCACGTAAATCAAAACTTTAATTATTTGGTCTCTAATTCTAAACCACCTCTAAAGTTAGCTGGTAGATATTCAATTCATTTTTTTTTTCCTATAAAGTCAATTATAAAATGAAAAAACTAAAGAGCAAGAAAAGCATCGGGCTTAAGCACACCGTTAGCTTGACTCCAATTGAAGTTGTAAACCAACAAGATAAGTTTTTCACAATTCCAAAGCGCAGTTAATGTGTATTGTTGTCGAGATATTTTTACTATCGTAATGAATTTATAAAATACACCTAAACTACTCAACTTGAAAAAGGGCATTTCTACCTATGGAATCGAAAACGGCTGAGAAATTAATAAAAAATGCGTATACTTTTTCAATATTGGCTTTACATTTCAACTTCTCTATAAACATATAAATTATCTGATATAAAAAAAACCCTCTCTGTAAACCACTTGACAATCATTTAAAAAAATCATTAATACCATGATATGAATAAGTAATGTATACTATAGCTGTATAAGAAGACGTGAAGCCAATATCACTTTAATTAACGTTTTGGAAGATTATCTGGGAGTACTTTTTGAGAGAAGATGTAGGCGGTTGGGATGATATATCATATCCAAGGATTTGATGTGAATACGTATGGTTGGAGACAAAAATAGAAGCACCTTTTGCAACGCAGGAATTATATCTCCAGGGGGGGGGGGTGAATTCTATAAAAGTCAATTCGACCAATAATTTCAAACTTGAGTGATTAATACTATTTAAAACCGTCTTTTGTTTTGTTTTGTGTGTTGTGAGACGTCCAGCAATTTATAACACTGAAAGGAGGTCCCTGAATTCTGAAATCAAAATGTGAAAGCACCAAATCCCTAAAACATGTTTCAACTGGCTTAATTGCGCCTTTATTTAATGTATGTATAACCTATAATTTAAAAAAAAAATGCGTATTATAGTCTATTTATAAGTGTCTAGAGTATTATTATTTTGTTTTTGTTTAACAATTTTCTTATTGTAATCTTTAATATTCATCAATATGATTTTGTTTTAATATATAAGAATTTATTAATATTAAAGTATAAATATATCAATGAATGTGATATAGAATTACAAGACAAAGAATGGTAAGGTGTGTTATGCCATATAAATCCTACACAATGGATTAGAATATTCACATTCCAGATTATATTAGCATGAAAATTATGTTGTTATTATTATGTTACAGAAAACAACCAGCATTTCGTCACCAAATATTTAAATTGCAGAAAAAAAAAATTAAATTTAAGTATAAGAGTTTTCTTAATATAACAACAATGCTTACAGGTGTTTTGGAGAGACAGAAGGACTGAAAACAGAAAGAACAAGTGTTTCTACAAAAATGAATACCAATAGGGTAAAGCTAGGAGAGATGACGCACATTTCAAAGTTATGCCCTGTATACCAAAATATAGGACCTATATTAAAGAGGTAATGCTTATAATACATATGTCAATTATCTACAAAAAAATATTATTTTTCAAAATAAAGACATTCTCATTTATTCTGGAAACAAAAAACAAATACATTACATTTGGCCGTCTCTCCTACTATGTGGTAGGATAGATGACGCACCATAGGTAGGAGACCTCTCCTCTGTGAAGGTAACATGGTTGATCGACATGAAACTTGGTAAACACTATGTGTATGAGCCCAACTTTAAGGACAACAGGAAATCTTTCATTTCAGTGGCAATTAATATAGTATACAAAAATTTACTAATGCGTTATGAAAATTCAGGTAGTCACCAGATATAGGTGATGCGTATAAATGTTCGTAGAACACAGAAGAAAACACAAAATAACTCAAGAATTTTGCAATACGTTCGCTTCTGATCTCTCTACTCCTGGACTAACTTCCATGGTGGCAAACAAGAGTAGTAAAGCCTGCGTCTTCTCTCCTACTCCCGTCATCTCTCCTAGATTTACCCTAAATAAAAAAATGACCCAAAATGCCAAAATGTATTCAATATCGGTGTAATAATTGTGACAAACTCCTAAGTATTATTATAATTTGATTATGTTCTCTTACGCAGACAGTTTCGACACTAAAGTGTCATCTTCAGCCTGGATTTACATTCATAATCTCTGATCAATTAAAAATGATTTAACTAATTACCAATTATTATCTTCAATTGCTTATTAACTTGAGATAAAATAAAATTGTAAGAATACTGAGAAGTTACATCATAATTATTACATCCCTAGTTTAATATATTATTCTCACTAATTTTATAGAAAAAATTGTTTTATAGAGAAATTTCATTTCTCTTGTTTCGGTAAAATGTTCTCTTGTTTCGGCATCATAGCTATAACATGGTTTTTTTTTTTATAAATATATTTATTTCTATTTATATTGGTATTATTTATAAAAAAAAAAAAAAATTTCTTTGCGAATTACAGACTAATGCTAGGAGAACAAAATAAGAAAATGTCACCATTAAATTGCCATAAACACTTTGGTAACAGAGAAACTTTCATCTGTTGACAATGAAAGTTTGACCGAAAGAATAGTTGAGGGAAAATTAATGTGGGGAAAACCGAAAAGAAAACTAAGGCTTAAGTGGGGGGAGGAGGAAATCGAAGTTTCCCCTAAAAAAAAGGAAATAAGGAGTGCAGAACAGGTGTATTGACCGGCTTCTACCTTTTAATGATGACAGATAAATATGATGTACTACCGACTTTTATTCACCGACTATTGAAGAACGTTATCGAGTGGTGTCAATGGATTTTTTTTTTTTTTTTTAGAAAAGAATACCGTTTCTGGCTAGTAGAAGTAGCTGACGAAGAGGACTTTCTTATTGGTAAGTGCTGTATTCATAATCTCCCTCTTCGTTATCTTCAAACAAAACAATAAAGACGTTTCTGTGTGAGGCCATAAAGAGGTAAATAACAATTAAATAAAGATACAATTAAATTGATGAATTATTGGTTGATTTGCGTACTGATGTACTGATTTGCGTTGATTTCTTGCCTGAAGACATTTGCTATTAAACCATGGTTGTTTTCTTTCTGATCTAATAAATGAAGGTTTAGTATCGAGAACAGGGCAAGCGCGTTTAACAACTCTGACCAGAACATCAGTGTACTCCTGGGGATCTGGAGGAAACTCATCAATATTATTGAGTATTGACTCCTATATTCCTCTTATATAACACTAGAATTATTGTCTAACCAGACTAGTTGAGGAAGTAGAGTTAATACATCATCATCAGAGCTAATTGCAACGGATATGGAGAAGATAAAAGGAAAATGGTCATAAAAAGGTTCGGAGAGCACCTTGAAGTCATTAATCGCAGCTATAAAATGTAATGGAACACAACAGAGAACGTTCACTGACGAGCCCATACTACCAGCAAAAGTAAAATTATCATCATAATCAGATGTAAATCTGCCATTTAAAATGATCAACTCATAGTCATCACATATTTCTAGAAACAATTTACTTGAATCATTAACAACTGTGTCTTTTGATTGCCTAAACCATCTACATTTATAGTTGCCAACATATAAATCTTTGGGAATTGCTTGAAAGGAACCCACTCGTATGTTACAAATCACCAACCAATAGTATCTTTACCAACCAACATATTCCTTCAGATAATTATTTAATTTAAAAAATCCTCATTCCATAAAGTGCAATTTAAATAAATTGGTAGTATAAATAAAATTTCCACATGTATTTTAATAGAAATCAGATCCACTCCACCTAAATTATAAAAATAACAAAATTTATTGTAACATTATGTATGGGGGAGGGGTAAATTTAATTAATTATTATAATTTATATTTTAAATCTTCTCTAAAGGGATCTCATGAGGTCTGTGTTCACTTGAACTAGGACAGGATGTGAAATATATAATACATAGTTCATTATTACCATGTATATATTTAATAATAACAACATAAGTTAAAATATATATATATAGTATCAAATCTTGTCTTCTGTTGAAACCAAAATGAGAGTTATTAATTTACAATAGACTTACATATTATAAAAACTTGATTGAAGGGTGGGTTTCACACTTCTTCACCACTACATAATTTCGGCTAGCACTGCTTTTCCTAAATACAGATTTCTCATAACTACCTATTTGATTCTATTCCCATTTGATACCTATCTGATGAGGCGTTTGACAGAGTATGGTACGAGGGCCTGGTGTGTAAGCTGAGGGATATCCTTCCTCATATTTACTACCTTATCCTAAAGTCATATCTGCAAGACAGATTTCAGGGTAAGCTGTGGAACAGCCGAATCCTCTATTCAGTTGAGTAGAGCTGGTGTTCCCCAAGGCAGTATCCTCGGACCACTCCTGTACACCTTGTACACAGCAGATATTCCACAGCATCCAAATACCATCATATCTACCTTTGCGGACGATACCGCAATACTGTCCCCTCATATCGATCCTGTTATTGCTGTTAGGGCTCTCCAGACGCACCTAGACCAACTCCAGACCTGTTAGTTAAATGGCGAATCAAAATTAATCCAACCAAATCAAAGTACATAGTATTTGCGCTTCGACGAAAAATCCTACCACCTGTATTCATTGACCAAATCCCTATTCAATCAGCCAACATTGTACGTTACCTTGGACTATACTAGGACAGACGATTAACATGGAATCCACATACCAGACTGAAAAGACAAGAAGCTAACCGACGCTATAAACTCATCGCAAGGTTCATCGACAGACGATCAAAACTAAACTTAAATAACAAAAGACTTTTATATCTGCTGTTACTAAGACCAATCTGGTCATACGATATTGAAGTATGGGGATCGACTAAACGTTCCAATTTCCAACGCATCCAATCCTTGCAGTCAATAATCCTTCGCAAAATTCTTAATGCTCACTTTTTTATATCTAACCTCACTATCCACAATGATCTAAACATTCCTTTTGTCAACGACTTAGCGAAATCTCGTTTCCTCAAATTTCATTCCTCTACAGCAGTTCATTCCAATTCTCTTATAGAACAGCTCTCTTGTCCTACAATACCAGGCAACCCTCTAAGGAGATTGAAGCGAAGATGGCCCCGCGATCTACTATTGTCATGACACAGTGAAATAAGTTCCATGATAGCGGAGTGTCACCACTGGGTGGCTTCTCTAATCTAAATCCTATTACTGTATCAACTATCATCACATTTACTTGTTATAACTATTGTTATAGTTGTAAATTTCAAAAAAAAAAAAAATATTTCTACTAACACATTTTACAAATCATAATTTCTATTTTTTCATCATTCGCCCCAAGATCTACACATTACTTTTGTATATTATTAGATTTAATGCCACTATATTTTTCCGTCCTCCTGAATGCATTTCCCGAATTTAGACCTTTATTTGCCCGACAACCCAACACAATTTTATATTCCAAGGAATGCCACAACTAATGGGCCTCCATATAGAAGTGTAGGGTATTGATCCAGCTTAATTAAATTTGGTAGCTAAATTTAAGCAACGCTAGTGATAACCCGTAAAACAGAGATGACTTCATGTCTTTCTCATAATGGCTTTTTTGAAATGATAAAACTATTTGTTGGCCGTTGATGAATTAGTTATGAAGAAATTTTGTGTGATGATCGAAGTTAGGCAACATCTATAGGAAAAGTACCAGTGCCGAGTCAGCAAAGGCTGCTTTCATATAAATACAGCCACCGACCAGCAGGCAGTCAGTTCCAAGCTCACAACCATACCGTACAGTTCAAAGTGTCTCTCAGTGTTAACCATTACTTTAAAGTATTGTACTCTTTGTATTATTGTATTTGTAAATAAATATCTTTTTAAAAAGAAACTTCCGGGAAATAAGTATCTTTTTAAAAAGAAACTTTTTGAAATATAACTGGCGCCCGCGAACAGGGACTGCGAAAGCTTATAAGTCTAGTGCGACCACTTGTCTCACGTGCGACCATTTGTCTCAAAGAAGACTTGAAGCTCCCACATCAGTGGCTTATTCGCAGCACTCCACCTACAAGAACCAGGACCATCCTCAGACGATAAAAGAAAAGCAAGCTGGCGAGTCAACAACAACGCTTAAAAACTGTAAGTAGCTCATCTGTCCTTAAACCCTCTAAACTAGTTCTCCCCAAAGAAACTATCCCTGAAATGGCCCAAATAAATTACAAAATCTCCAAAGAAGACTATGACCATATCCCCTACTTTGACGGAAACCCTTCCGAGCTAGCGTTCTTCTGCGAGATTGTCGAAAGTGCTTTCGCCACAGTCTGCGCAGAAAATATAATCGAACGAGATTACAACCACAACATCCTTTTTATAAAAGTTAAGAGTAGACTGCTAGGGCCCGCTAGAAACATACTTCTTTCACATAACGTAGACCATCTATTAAATTTATTAAAATACTTGAAAGAAAGTTTTGCTGACTCGAGATCTTACGAAATCCTCAAAGATGAAATCCTACAAACTAAAATGCATACTAGAGAGTCTCCCATTGACTTCGTCAATAGGGTACAGGAGTTGCGAAATTTAGTTTATATTAGACTAAAACTAGACGGACTCACAGCAGACGCCCTGAAACAATTAATAACCCGAGTCGACCGGGAAATAATCTTCCACATCTATAAATGCCTGCCCCCGACATTAAGCAACCACATTATGATTTTTGATCCTAGCACACTAGACGAGGTACGAAACATTATCTACAACAAATGTTCGTTCATTGTAGCTAATTTAAACTCCTCTCACGGTCCTAAAAGACCCAACCAACCATTTAGGAAACCGAACCAGTACAACCAATACCAACAGCCTTACAGACCGAATACCCAATACTCTTACAGACCTAATCCACAACACTCCGCACCACGCGTCCCCATGGCTCAAGCCCCTAACTACCAGTACCAACCAATTGAATGTAATCCCAGGCCTATAGAACAGACACCGCAAACTTCTCTTTACCCACAAAGACCGCAGCCACAACTGCAACAACCTCAACGACCAAATGTCGGACAATCCTACCATCCTAATCACCCAAACAATCCTGAACATCCTTTTAATCGACCCAGATTACCTCCTGGTTACTTTTCTCAGAACACGGTATCTATGCGTACTGCAGGCAGACCCAGGTTCAAAGATTACATTTCCCCTCACGAACTAACTCACTGCCAAAATGACGATCAACCTGAAAAGTACTCGGAACCAGACAAGGCTTACGAAAACAGACTTTCCCGCTTAGAGAACTCACTAGACAAAATAACGGAAAAGTTTGATCATTTTTTAGACGCTGGCCACGGGAGCCAAGAAGGCCCCCCGAATTCAACCTAAACCTTGTAAACAAATCATTACCTCACTTTATAGATAAATCCGGCTTAAAATGGCTAATAGACACCGGTTCTTCAGAAAATTATATTAACCCAAATGTGGTACCTGCTAACGTCCTATTATTAAAAGATCCCTTCATAATCTCAACTCCCGCAGGAAAGAAACACGGAGAAACATCATGTAAATTTAATATCCTAGAAACCTTTAATGTAAACCTCCAAACCAAATTTCACCTATTCCCCTTTTCAGACAAATACGATATTTTATTAGGCCATAAAACAATGCAAGAGCTCGGTATGAGCATAGACTTAAATAATAACATCCTTTCCTATCCTCAAGGTACCATTCCCCTAGAATTCACCCTTAAACCCCCGGACAACGATCCAAATATAGTCACCTTAGAGCAAGGTGTCAATTTTATTGAATTTCCGGTAAAAAAATAAAGAATTAAAATACGGTCTAATCAGCGAAGATATAAAAATTAATGATAAATGTACGGTAAAAGAAGGACTATATAGCATTAATAATAATAAAATTGTGTGCGAAATCGAATCCAAAGAAGTAATGGCCATTTGCCCCGAACCGATGGATATTGACGAACCGCAAGAAATTTGTACAGACATCCCCGACATAGTAATGACCAATTGTCCCGAAATGTCCGGTGATCCTGTCGCAAATGAAATAAAAAAGGAAATCCCCACTTTAATTAGAACTAATCACATGAATAAAGAAGAAAAGGAAAAAATAACTAAAGTACTTCAAGAATATCCCCAAATAATAAAAAGAGAAAATGATCGCCTAAGTTCTACCGATCTCTTAAAACATAAAATAAGAACCACCGACGAAAACCCAGTATACACCCGAAACTATAGATACCCAGAAATTTACCGGAAAGACGTACAAATTGAAATTGACAAACTATTGGAAAACAAAATCATACAGCACTCAAACTCCCCCTACAACAGCCCAATTTGGGTAGTACCAAAGAAACCAGACGCCTCAGGAAAAAAGAAAATAAGAATGGTTATAGACTACCGGAAACTTAACAGCAAGACAGTCGAAGACAAATTCCCCCTTCCTAACATCGAAGACTTATTCGGTAAAATAGGACGCGCGACTTACTTCTCCGCGATCGACTTAGCTTCAGGGTTCCATCAAATCGAGATGGACCCCGAATCGGTCCCCAAGACAGCATTCTCCACGGAAAACGGACACTACGAATTCTTACGCATGCCCTTCGGTCTTAAGAACGCTCCCCCCACTTTCCAAAGAGCAATGAATTCCCTCTTTTCGAGGATCCCTAACGTACTAGTATACATGGACGACATTATAATTTTCTCGGACAACCTAGACGAGCACATAAAACACCTCAAGACGGTTTTCGAGAGACTAAAACAACACAACCTAAAGATACAATTGGACAAAACGGAATTCTGTAATAGAGAACTACTCTTTTAGGACATATTATCTCGGACAGAGGCATACAACCAAACCCGGCCAAACTAGAAGCAATTGCGAACTTTCCTCTCCCTAAAACGGAAAAACAAATCAAACAGTTCCTTGGACTTACTGGCTATTATAGGAAAATGATTAAAAATTACGCTAAAATAGCTAGACCACTGACTCTCGCACTCAGGAAAAACAGAACTATAGTGATTGACGACGACTACAAAAAAGCTTTTGAAACCCTTAAATCCCTTTTACAGAACAGTCCTATCCTACAATTACCTGACTTTGAAAAACCTTTTATCCTCACTACAGACGCTTCCAATTACGCTGTCGGAGCAGTCCTATCCCAGAACATCGACGGAAAAGACCTTCCTATTTCCTTTGCCTCTCGTACATTAAATAGACAGGAAGAAAACTATTCCACTATAGAAAAAGAACTACTGGCCATAGTTTGGGCCTGCAAACACTTTAGACCATACATCTACGGACGTAAATTTACTATACAGACTGACCATAAACCATTACAATGGCTACACAATCTAAAAGAACCAAATTCTAAGCTCATACGATGGAAACTACAACTGGCAGACTTTGACTTCGAAGTCAAATACGTACAGGGAAAAACTAACGTAGTAGCAGACGCACTATCACGAAACCCACCAGAGGAACAACACCTTAACGCCTTAGAAACCTCTTCTCCAAATCCAGAAGAAATCCTAACCGAATTCCTCTCAGCCCCTTCACCTGAGACTAGCGACGACATCCTAGAAGATCTAGCCAGAGCCCTTAACATTACCGCCGAAAACGAAAACATTAACGCCGAAGACGACAATGAAAGCCTACAAACCCAACACTCTCAAGAATCCTCTAACAGCCAAATTAAAATAATTGACGACAGAACCCGCTGCATTAACGTGGAAAAATTCCAAATTATTCTAACCCGAGGCAACCCAGAGACGAAAATTCCAATCAACAGACCTTTTAATAAAACTCGGTACAATTGGTACACCAGGTACCCATACTCTAACGACATAGACGAATACTGCCTAGAATACTTACAACCGAATCATACGTACGGCGTCCTGTGTTCCCCTCCTATCGAAAACTCCATTGACGAACAGATATATGACCAAATCTTTGCCCACCTGTCCGACATAATAAAAGACAAATTTCCGACAGTCAAAATTAAACGCTACTATACCAAAAGACTAGACATAACCGACCCCTCTGAACAGGAAGAAACTATTCAAAACTATCACGTTGGCAAAACTGCACACCGGGGCATACATGAAGTGTACAGAGCTCTAACCAAACGTTACTACTGGCCAAAAATGCTAGAACAGATAACAAAAGTAATCAACAACTGTTCCCTTTGTAAGGAGGTAAAATACGAGCGTAGACCGATACGACAAATTTATGAAATTACCCCTACTCCTTCCAAACCTTTCGAGAGACTACAAGGCGACATACTACACTACAACGGGAAGCAAATCTTTACACTCATTGACTGTTTCTCCAAAAAACTATACGGTTATCCAATTAGAACCTCCTCTGCTCACGAAATCGTTACTTCTTTAGAACACTATCTAAGTCTATTCCCTTGCCCTAAGACAATTCAATTTGACAACGGAACAGAATTTAAAAACGGACTAGTGGAAAACTTTCTAAAATACAATAACATAGACACCCACTTTACTACCCCAAACCATTCAGACTCCAACGGACTAATAAACCGAGCTCATTCGACACTAATTGAAATCATGAACATAATCAAACACGGAAAAGACTACACACTTAATAAAATTCTAAGACTAGGATTAATAGCTTACAATAACGCCATAGTTTCTAACCTAAAAATGACACCAAACGACATCACCTTTGGAATACAAACTACCACTTACGCGCAAGACCTGATTTTAGAGCAAAAGGTCAAGGAATATCACGAAGACAGGGAATTGATAGCCCGCGCTATTAAAGCAATTATCGAAAAAGAAAAAGAAACACGGACTAATAGACTAAACCAGATCAGAGAAAATATAGAAATTCCGGAAGGCGAAATTTACATATGTGACAAACAATATGGCAAAGCCAAGCCAAAATTTAAAAGGGGAAACTATTCTCAAAAAACTAAATTAGTAACCACTCAGAGGAAATCCTTTAAAGTGCATCCTAATCTATTAAAAAGACCGAGAAAATTCACACAGCAACTTATCTCTGTTACAGACGCAGGGGCAAGCAATGACGCACATATTACAATCGCTGACAATGGGGAACCTAGCAATCCTGCACATATTGCAACTGATAGCAACGAGTAATCTAACCACCACGTTAGAGATAACAGACTTGACATCCGGCTCTGGAATGTTGCCTATTGCCTTCCGCCCAGCTTACGTCCTAGACAGATACTATACGTTTATACATATCGCTGACGTGCAATTAATTGACATAGAGTTAGATAAGACTTTTACCGTTATCAGCACCACGTACCAACTCAACAAGACGAACCAAATAAAATCACTCTTTAAATACTATTATTACCTTCGTAATAAGCTAGACCATTTAACCCTTAACAAATCCAGACCTAAACGGGGACTCATTAATGGCCTAGGCAAAGCCATTTCCTGGTTAACCGGAAACATGGACAGTGACGACAAGGAACGATACGACAAAGTTATTAACACTATTGAACGAAACAGTTTTCACCTCCAAAATAACCTAAAAACCCAAATGGCAATAAACAGGCGAGTAATTGAAGAGTTCAATCACGATATACAGATTATACGAACCAACAATGACAAAATGACAACCTTCTTCTCCAACCCTGTAGTTAGCCAGATTGAGCTAAATCAGCAATTCAATTCTATCCTCTTTAACCTGGTCCTTATCGCAAACAAAATTGACGACATGGAAAACTCTCTAGAATTCTGTAGATTAAACACTATCCATTCTAGCATCTTTCTTCTCAAAGATCTTGAGTGACTACAACGATCTCACAATGTAAGCTTCATAACCCCTGACATAGAAGCACTTTGGCAATTAAGCAGGGTACACTGCTCAATAAAAAATTGGAACATCTACTACTTTATTAGCGTTCCCTTAAAAACCCCTTCCTTTGAGACGTACTTCTTCTTATCCTATCCTATAGAGAGAGACAACCACCTCCTGACAATTCATGTTTATCCACCGTTGATCCTAAAAATCCAAGATGAGTTATTTACAGCCACCTGCGAGGAAATCAACAGCGCTATGTACTGCCGCAACAAAACCAGCATCCAAAACGATTGCATTCGCCAACTCATCACCAACATCAACCCCGTAGCATGCAAGACGGTATACACATCAAGTGCACCATTTATCAAATACATCCCTTTTGTGGACCACTTTTTAACTTTCAGGACCAATAGAATTGTAATAAGAAGGGACAACCATAATGACACTATATTCTTGACCAACACTAGCCTCATAAAATTAAACAAAGACGAAACTCTACTAGACAGCAAAGCCATACCCATATACAAGGATTCCAAAGGCATAGTGACAACTACACAAGTGTTCACTCACACCAACATAAACATATCTTTTGAAAATCTGCACAGAATTAACCTAAAGATGGAACCATTGGAGTTACTAGAAGAAACACCCAAGGACTCGGCACATCTCTACTATTTTGTTATCATTCCAATACTTCTACTACTGTTGCCCCCTTTGTACGTTTACTATGTCTGTAGAAAGAAGACGAATCCGGGCGCAACAGAAGGAGACCAGCTACAACCTACACCACGACAGATCTACCCTGGACTTCCGTGCCAATTGTCGCAGGAGCTCCAAACTTAAGGAGGGAGGAGTTATGACACATCTATAGGAAAAGTACCAATGCTGCGTCAGCAGCCGCCGACAGCATATAAATACTCCCACCGACCAGCAGGCAGTCAGTTCCAAGCTCACAACCATACCGTACAGTTCAAAGTGTCTCTCAGTGTTAACCATTACTTTAAAGTATTGTACTCTTTGTATTATTGTATTTGTAAATAAATATCTTTTTAAAAAGAAACTTCCGGGTTCTTGAAATATAACTTCGATCAAGAAAGAAACATTCAACTATGCCAATTTCCTGTGTTTATTAAGGCGTTAATAGATACATAGTCGTGAAGATGTGGAGAAAGAATTTTTAATCATACACATTTGTTACATTGCAGAAACATAAAAAAAAGAAAATTAAAAGTTACTAGTTTGTTATATTAAATCATCTACAGAAAATAACAATGACAACAAATGACATTTTCTGTAGATGATTTATGATAACAAACTAGTAACTTTTAAGTTTTTTTTTTTTGTTTTTTTTCTACTTTTGTAACAAATGTGTAGGTTTAAAAAATTCTTTCCCCACATCTTCACGGCTATCTATTTAATAAAGCCTTGATAAAGACAGGAAACTGTGTTGAAACTTGGCATAATTGAATGTTTCTTTCTTGACCGATCGTTTCTAGTATGTTAACCTTATTATAAATTTTCCTTAATTGTCAAAACTAGAAAAACAGATCTGAATAGTTCTGCTTAATCCAAAAATTATTTAGATTTGAATTCTAGATTTATTACGTTGTAAAATAAATTGAAGTTTTAACAATTAGGTACTATTATACCTCGTGCCAAGGTCTGCTCAAACATGTCCCAAATTTTTCTAGTAAAGTAATGTCTATTTTTCCTGGCCAGCTTGTGGTCCTTATGGACAAATTGGTTGTCGTTGACGGGGGGAGTACATAATAACACTTTTTAACTAGTATAAATTTAATTAGTTATACGCGGGGTTAGAATTAAAGACCTCCCAGTTCAAAAAGTCCATGTTCTTACTAACCCGCTCCTCCACCACTATACCAAACTCGCTTCTTAAGCAGTGGTAATATTGCAACCAATGAATCCAATATCAAACCAATTATTGCTAATTAAAAACTTTTACCGAATTTTTCTCTTACTTCCAGGGAGAACAAAAATTAAGATTATACCTTCTGTTCGTCAGCCTCAATCATAATTCTCCGACACTTGGACTGTTAAGCCATTGTGTACATTAATTCTATTGAACTTATGATTTATTATTTATTTATAATAGTATCACTTCGTTACAAATATTACACTGAAAATGTCCATATTTGCGTCTGAAAAATAATTTATCTGGTCGTATATCCGGTATACCAATTTTCTCTTAACTGGGAATTTCGCCCAAACATTAAATTCTTGTTAACAGTATATGGACGATAGGATCGTATAAAATATATGGAAATGTTGCTTTACACGAAAGCCTAACGTCACCTATCACCTAGATAGAACAGCGTTTCTCAAATTGTGGGGCGAGTCCCTAGGGAAGGCGCCGTAACTTTACAAGGGGGCAGTCAAATAAATGAACAAGACAAAGCGTCAGATATATTTCTTTATTAATTTCAAATTATAATTAAAGAGAACGCATTAAAATAAAACATTTCTGGGACACAGATCTAATAAGTGTGCCTGCTTTGAAGTTAAGAGCCTGTCCAGGTTTGGTTTCATATTCGAGATAATCACTATGAGCTCCCTTTTCTATTTATTTGAAGTTTGGATCTATATTTAGATTTTAAAGCAGCTACAGCAGTTAAACCAATTTCGCAAAGATTAAATTCCCGTGCATTGGTTTACATCTTTTACCTTTTTACCTTATATTATACATGGAGAGCAAAATTATTCAAAGTAAAAATGGAAGGTGGGGCGCGAAATACAAAAGATTGAGGGCCACTGACCTAGAACACTCTTTAAATAAATTTTCCCAGAATACTGTTTCAAATAAAAGTTGCACTTTATATGATTAGTTGATGTACCATGTTTAAAGAAAATCAGAAAAAAAAAAACTGAAAAAACTATTTAGTAAAGTAGTTCCAGGCGACCATTTTGTGACCAAAATCTTATTGCCGCGTCCTCTGGTAGAACCTAAATGAAATTTCAAGTTTCAGCTTTTTGCAATCTTCCGTTTTGCGATCACACACACACATACACACACACACACACACACACATATATATATATATATCCACACACCAATTTCTAAAAACCACTTTTTCCAACTCACGGGATCTCGAAATATGTATTTCCGGTGAAAACTTATTCCATACATTTGACACGATCACATACGAGTAAGAGAAAGTGAAAAAATTAAACAATTTCTTTAATATTAATAGGCCAAAAATTCTTGTTTTTTTTTTTGAACTCACACAACCAAACTTTTTCAATTTAAAAAGGAGAAATTCTCAATATTTTACTAGTTTTACAAGAATCATAAAAAGAAGTCAGAAATCAGTCCCTAAACAGTTTATTAAGAGTTAAAAACCAGTTCATTTCAAGTTACTAACTTGTCTACCAAAAGTTACAAAAAGAATTAGTTACGTAACATGTTAAATACATTTTCATCGATGTATCAGCAAATCTGATACAATTCTTAGCCGTACACTATTAATGGATTTTTATGAAGTCCATGCAGTAATATGTATTTATAATAAGTTACGAAAATCAGGGAAGGGAATAGCGTAGGGTGGTTAGCGTACTGGACTTCCACGCAGAGGACCCGGGTTCGAGTCCAGCTGTGCTACCCTTAGATATTTTCTTCCTAGGAGCCTCCTCCTATAGCTCACTGTCCGGTGATAGAGACAGTGTTGTTTAGTAACAAGAGAACACTGTCCGGTGGCCGGCAGTGCACTGAGAAGGCGCCCAGACGTCTATAGCAATAGATGTTGACGCCCCTTAAATAAAAAAATAAAAAAACACGTTTACAACCATACCAGCAAGATCGTCAGTCTAATGTTTCTTTTTCTCCTCACCAAATACCACAGAAACCTGACTTGAAAGTAACTTAATATGCTCACAGTATTGTCATTGTTAATAATACGTAATAACAATATTGCTTCATGAGAAGTTTAAATCTTTTTTTTTTTTCTTTTTAATGTTTCTCTAATATAAAATACTTTCAAAGTGAGAAAGAATTTTTTTTTTCTAAAAATAATCATTTAATTCACATCTTATTAGATTATTCAAATTATTCAGGAGCCAATAATCTCTAGAAACCATCTGCTTGTTTTTATTATAATGTCAACCAATAAAATTTTATTTTAAAATAAATACATTTGTATATATATTTTGTTAAAGAACTTAAAGAAAATTTCTAAACACTATTGACACGAAATGTTTAAAGAAAATGGAAATGGTTATGGTGTTAAAAGCAATAAAAAGCTTTGTTGTTAGATGTTGTAAAATGTTAAGTTAGTGTAGGTGTGAAGTTATATACCTTGTATAGGAATGTAGTAGTGGTTGGTGGTGAAGTCCATAGAACTATCGTAAACTATTCACAACAATAGGTAATGTTTACTTGAGCTACTGACAGAATCATAAGTAATCGTAGTAATATCAGGCGCCAGTCATTTTTAGTATTTCTTTGGTAAAACTAAAAAAAAAACTATCAATAACAATAAAGTTAGTCAACTTTTATTTGAATTAGCTTTGTAAATTTTCCATAATTGTCAAAAGTAGAACAACAGATCTTAGAAATCCTACTTACTCCAAGAGGTGGTTATTATTGCATTCTATATTTATTACGTTGTAAAATAAAGTTTAACCAATTATTTACTATACCTCTGTGCCAAAGTTGCTCAGACATAACCCAAATTTTTCTATAATTTCCAGTAGGAACAAAAAAAAAACAAGATTATACCTTCTGTCCGCCATTTTTAAATTCATAAATCTCAGGAAACATTTTGGGTGAACTGTATCCCCACCTAAAAATCACTTTTCCTTGGAAAACTGTGTCAAAAAAAAAAAAAAGTAGAACATTCCATAAAAGCGCAATTCCTTTTAATCAGTTTTATATAAAATTAAAATTTAACAGCGTATTTAAAGCGGTCCCTAGACGGTCAAAAATATTGACAATAACCTTAGCGTATTGACAATAATATTGACCGTGTAAGGTGAAAAAATTGTATTTACGGTAGGTATTGATAGAGTATTGATGGAAATCCGGATGTATCAATACTGAAAATTAGAGGGGATATTGACAATAATCTTGACTATGTAAGGGCGGCACCAATACTTCCATCAATACTCAGTTCAGTAGTTTTATAAAACGTTGAAATTAACCTCAACAACAGTGATTACAATAACTTACAAAGTTACTTTGGAAAGATTTGTGTATTAAAATAAAACTTCAATCATATCTTTCTTTTTTTAAAGTTGATTGTAATTTTTTCAAAGTCTTGTAGGACATATAAAAGGTTTCACAGGTTTCTATAGTATTAAAGCTTTGCCATCTGTATAGAATAGGTGCGTCAACTCACTACTATGCCCTCTATGTGACCAAGAAGAAATGGGTCTCCTCTCATTTGGACTCATGTCCTGCCTTGCATTTAATAAAAATAAGTTATACTGGGCTGCTAGGAGCCGAATGGCTAAAAAAGCTGCCCGGCTGGGCGTAGGATAATAAAAAAAATTACAGCTTTGCTGATAGTTGTTGGGGACATTATGACTGAAAACTTCAACTGGCCAAGTACCTCAGGGTTAAGGCTAATCTTTCCTTAACACTTACACTTTCTCTCATATTTCGGTCCTGTCTTTTCAAAAATAGTTCAACCATCTGTAACAGTTTGTTAAAGGTAGGTTCATCTATTCGAAATTAGCTCTTGAAATCTTCAACATCGCAGAGGCTGATTTCCTTCAAAAGTACTAAATGAGAATATTCATCCCTCTTCTTCGACCATTCTTTCATCCAGTGTTTGCGTTTCACGAGTAGTGCCAAGCGCCAAAATAATAGCAACGCAAGCTTTTGTACGATTATTCATATTTTGGAAGGGAACAAACCAGCAAATAACCGAGTAAAACCACGTAGATTACTCTTCTAGTGGCAGAAGTACTAAATACTGAGCAAACTTATTGGCAAAAGTATTGACAATAATATTGATCATGTAAGGTAGTGAAGTATTGAAACTGGTTAGCACGAGGATTGATGGTAGTATTGTCAATACTGATATTGTCAATATTATTGACCGTGTAGAGGCCGCTTAATGATCATTGAAATCTTATAGTTTGATCGATAAATCCGTATAATAAACAAAACTCTTGAGAGAAGCTTTAAAGTAAAAGCTGCAGCAGCCAACCGGATTCCACTAAAATAATTTTTTTTTTAAATGATATTTCAAATAAAAATGATTGGCTTATACTTCTGCAGTAAATGATATGAATTAATGGTTTCATCATGGGATTGTGTACAGCAAAAGAATGAATAAACATAGGCAAATAACTTTTTGCACAAATAAATGAGAAGCACTAATTTAAAACCTAACTAGTATTTTAGAATAGGCGATTCACAATGGCTACTTCTCTTATATATAGAGTGTGAACCAAAAAAGAAAAGGAAATTTTTAAATTACGTGATAACCGCAATGGGAAACAGAATGCGGAAATGCTACGCCATGTGCTCTAAATTCTGAGTAGTTCCTGCGTCAACAATGTACCGATCAACCGCTGGTTTAGTGACAGCGACAAAGACGTAAACCTAGACAATTTGCTGCAAGATTGCACCATCCAACATGTCGTTGTTTGGTTTCTTCAAGAAGAAGGAGTGAAACCTGCAGAAATTCATCGTTGAATGGTACCGTACAAAAATGCTATGAGTGGGTCGAAAGAGATTTAAAGCGCGAAGAACAAGTATTAATGGGTGAAAACCAATCTGGGTTGTCTGTCATCATATCGTGCGAGACCTCATAGTGACGGACACCTTGATCAGAGAAAACCGGGGATAACTGTCTCAATTGGCCGCACACTCGGTTACAATAGGTGTGGACAATCTATCATGCACGACAACTTGAAGTACCATAATGTGCAAAATTATTATGGGTCTACATTTTGAACTGGAGAGTGTAACAGCAAGAGAAGCTCAGCAACCAAAGAAAGCAAAGAGAAGCTCAACCACTCTCTCGGACTGGAGTGCGAGAAGCTGTATAAATATAGCAACGGACAGTCCACAAAAACACAGTTGAAATTAGTTCAATACATCCAATCGCTACGTGTCATTCTCATACCAGTCTACCTTAAACATTTCTCGATTGTAAAGTCCAGGCAGTCTGGGTCTCTTAATTAATATAATAGTTAACCAGTATTAATCAAGTCTTCTTCTTAACTCATCAAACAAAACCAATTCTCTCCATCCAACACATCCATTATAGAGAGTACGAGAAAAAGGTTGGATGCAATCATTCTTTTTCTACAGTTAGGAAGAAAATCAAAAGGCAGTTGTCTACCAAGATCATGTTATTTCTCTTGGAAATGAAGGTACCACTAGAGAAACGGGAACTCGCAACAAAGCAAAAGAAGAGAGGTATCAAAAAAACAAATCAAAAAAGACATGTAGCATCATGACAAAACCCAGCAACATCAGCAGGCAGTGTGAAATGTTTTTGGGTGATGTTTGTAGTAGGTGGTTGTGGCGTGAGCGGTTTAGTAAAAGGGCTTGTATGTATGTTTGAGATAGAAGTATTAAGAATAATCAAGAGAGCACCACTGTTTTTAAAATAGATATATTCTCTAAGAGAAATTAAGTTACTTTAAAATATCACAATAATAAGCTTATAATAAACTCTTATGTTATAACTTAAAACTGGTACAGTTCTGATGTGTTCTCCTTGGTGTCTATAACAAATCAGGCTTGAAGGAATGTCTTCTGATTGTACGTTCAGTTCCTCCCCTGTGAGAAGAAGTGGGTAGTACAATGCTATCAAGGTTGATCAACTTTTCCAATAACTGTACTCTTCTACATGAAATGTCCTTCTGCAAGGGAATTACGTATCACATATTCTTTATACTTTTTTTTTTTCAAATTAATATATTTTTATGTTTCTTGCATCCATCACAAGTGCAACAATGTATTTTATCTTCTTCGATATTTTACTTACAGTCAGCGACCTGCGCCGTATGATTATCATCCATTGGCCCAATAAGGAAGTGTAGCCGGTTGTAGGTTCATGATAATGAAGTAATGTAAGCAGTGCGGGATGGCTTCGGAAGCAGCCGAAAAGCTTCGTTAAAGAAGCTTGTAGAACGATACAAAAAAGGCATTTTGCTGTAGGGAAATCGAAATACAAGTTTTGAAGTAAATTGAGTGAAAAAACAAAATATTTTTAGCGAAAGGTGTGACATAAAATTAAATATCGTAATAACGAAAGAATAGCTTCAACTTGATATTTCGCTTAGGTACTATACCGTATATTACACGAAGATTTCTATCAAGATCTATAAATTGGAAATGTAATTGAATGCTTTTGTTTTCTTTAGTTTTCTGTGATTTTCTTTAAATTACATATACTATCGGCACCATTTTTTACAGGGAAAATTGATATTTTAGGAGATCCTGGGGAGCAACAACTTAAGCTTTATCAGTTCAATCTACGTTCCTATCATCCATCAAATATTAAGTTACTTTAATTAGAAGAAATGTTAAAATTTGGATAAAATTTTTTGGAATTACTTTTTTTTTCCGATTTCCCTAAGACCTAACTACACAGATATAACTATATCACTAGAAAAATTATGGAAATTCCAAAAAGAGAAACAAGACCCCCCCAATGAAATGGAAATTACAGAGAATGAATTTTGTGAAAAACATTTCAGAAATAATGTAACAAGAAATGATGAAGGACGATTTTGTAAGTAAGTCTCTTTATTCATTCAAAATAGAAACCACAAAAAATAGGAAATAATCGAAATTATTTTCTTAAGTTTCAAAAACTGCTCACCAATCAATTGGCTATAGTTGAAATTGGAAACATTTGCAGTTATATGTTTATTAACATTTTCGACACCAAATTCTTCAATAATATGTCATCATAGTGGACCTCACGTTCTGAGACAGCTGTATTCTATGTATGTATGTGTGTATATCACACTTCACACACACAATGAAAGAGAAAAAGAGGGAACAAATGAGAGAGAGAGAGAGAGATAGTACTACAGAAATCAATTTCTAAAAACATTTGTTAATGCTCCAGAGACCTTGAAACATGTTTTCCCAGAAATCGCAAATTTGGAAATCTGCCCCCCCCCATCAGCGCCCGCTCTAGCGCTTACGTCACCCCGGACAAAAAGACAAATTGCCGCCCCTTAAGATGTAGATGTTTGGGCGGCAAAGCCGAAAACGTCCATTGGTCGAATTTTTTGCTCAAATCTAGGATTGGCCGTTTTAAAACGACCAAAGACGACCGAATTTGAGTTCAATTTCGAACTATGGCCATCTATAAACAGCCAAACCTAGGATTGTGCAATTAGTAAACGACCAAAGTTCATTTCAGCTAGTTTTTGAACAAGAGTGTACAATTTAACACATGAGTAGTGAGAATTAGGAAGCTCAGTCCGAACGTTGTGCTGCATCAGTGTACACGTATCCTCTCTTTTACGATGCCTGTTGTTAATGAAGCCGAGTTTCAATTGGTGTTAAATGCTTACATGCAGAAAGGTGACTCGAATAATAATATATTCTTGCTTACTCCTAATAAGTTCAATGAATTACTATTAGAAATAAAAGCTTCGCTATTTAAAAAGAGACAGAGAACCACTTATATCGCTGGATTTTCGACGCCTTAAGATACTATTGAACCTTGGTCGTTTACTAATTGCACAATCCTAGGATTGGCTGTTTATAGATGGCCAAAGTTCGAAATTGAACTCAAATTCGGGCTTTGGTCGTTTTTGAGAACCCCTTTGAGAATGGGGAGGGTTCTGAAGGTATAGTAGCAGTTTCCTGCAATGTTCCCCATAATTTATGGGTTCTGCCACCTATATGTTTATGTTTGTGTTAACAGAAACAAAAAAATTGCAGGAAGCTTAAACTTGGTATGAAGGTTTCGGACAAAATCCATCAATTGAAAGTGTGACTGTGAATGATTTTTCGAGTTTTAATCGATTTTCTTTAAACTTCGTATCTTGTCTACATAAATAGATACTAAAAATAATATTTGAAATATTTCCCCCTTGAGAATGGGGAGGGTTCTGAAGGTATAGTAGCAGTTTCCTGCAATGTTCCCATAATTTATGGGTTCTACCACCTATATAATATTAATATTCGTCAGATGCTTTAGCAAATTGAAGAATATCGGCAACCCAAAATGTGAATACAGATAAGTTTTTGAGTTTTTATGGGGGAATTTTCTTGAAAATGGCTAAATTCGCTTTTATTTGAAACATTTCTCCGAAAAAACTAAGTTTGTACAATATTTTTGGCCCTGTCTACTGGTCTACATGCCAGGGGTATGTACATGTACGCCTGTATATTTATGTTGGGCTAAATGAATAAAAGTCCTCATGCGTTGGTCTAGTGGCTAGCGCACTCGCCTTTGGTGCGAGAATTCAGAATTTGATTCCCGTGACGGCAAAGTCGATGTTGACCTAGCATCGTGAGAAAAAGTGGGAAGCTACAGTTGGTAGCACACCTACATAGCGAAGGCCGGAACTAAACGGCGAGAGAACTGCGGCATGCTTCCACACGTCTTCCAACACAAATCGCCGTCTGGCAAGCCTTGGTCCTTCGTGAGCTGTTGCTCTATAGGTTTATTTCTTATACATACTTAGGGACATACACACATATAGACCATTTTATACATTTTCTAAAAACCACTTTTTTTTTTGTCTCAGTGGCTCTCAAAACATGCATTCCAATGGAAGTTCAACTTCGAAAATTTGACACCATCCAATGCTAGTAAAAAATCCATGTGAAACATGCACCAGACATTATCTCTCACTATAATTTACATAGTTCTAATGGAAACCCAAAAAATATTTACTTATGTTGGAGGCAATGTTATGACGGTTCAATTTGAAGCTGACAAAGATTCAAGATTTATAGGATAATTCTGTAAATAGGATATTGAAATTAAAAGTGTTTAACTACTGGTATTTTATCCGTCGTAGCATGCATATTGATTTTCTTCCTGACCGGTTTCAGATTTTCATCCTTCGTCAGAGCAAATTCACCAAGTTCGTGTAGACAGTTCACTTCAACGTAATTTTTTTGTTACAATCACACTTGTTGGTTTGTTGGTTGTATATAATTATGGGAGAGGTTGTAAGGTTATATTACTTAAGGTTTACATAACCTTATGTCCTGTCGGCAGTCTAAGATGCTCATTGGGGGTCCGGACGGAGCTTTGAGTAGCGGGATCCAATGTCTTTCACGGACCTCTCTCAAGCATCTGGTTGGCTTCCTGGTTGCGGCTTAAGGAAACATCTCTATACAATGGGACTCATGCCTGACTCTTTTTGTAGAGTTTGTGAGACGGAGGAGGAACACTCATGCATCTAATGACGGATTGTTAGGGCTGTGAAGAGATTAGGTTTAGGACTTTAGGATATTCGGCCGCAATAGGATATCGGTAGAGGACCTTAAGCTATGCCCTTTTAAGATTTTGGTCCGATTTGTTCGGTCTGTGGTGAAACTTAGATGGGTAAAACCTGGACCTGGACTTTTGTTCCAGACTCAGTAGTTGTTATTCTTTAGGGGTAGCTATTGGGCCCAGGGAGGCTTTGGGTAGCGTAGGGTTTTGCCCTCCCCTTCCTTGAATAATAATGATAATAATAATAACCTTATAACCTCATAACCTCCCCACATAATTATATACAACCAACAAGTGTGAGTGTAATAGAAACATTATGTTGAAGACAAGTCTCTACACGAACTTGGTAAATTTGCTCTGATGAAGGATGAAAATGTGAACCCGGTCAGGAAGAAAATAAATATGCATGCTACGACGGATAAAATACCAGATGTTATCCAGCATTGCGGACCCATCCACATATTCAACATTAAAAGTGTTTAATTTAAGTCCAGAAAAATGACTAAGGATGAGTATCGCCACGATCCTCCAGTTATCTTTATTGTCCCTCGACAATTTTTAGAAGCCGAAATTATAAGGCAAGTTATCAAATGCATAGAAAAACTTGTTAATGCATTTTTAAACTAGTCAAATACAGACTTTATTAAGTTGTTTTTCTTTTTTTCAGAGAATTTCACTTTCATAATATTTATTTCATTAAAAATATTTATTTCATTAAAATTATATTTCATCAATTTATTTTTTTTTTTTTTCCTTATGTAAAACTATGTTTTCCTTATATTGCATGAAATTAACAGTATCATGAAATTACTATATAGGATCTGTAACATTTTTTTATTTATTTATAATAAATATTTAACGATACTAATAAAATAGCCATAACATTTAAATAGGATTAAAATATGGATATTAGATGAATCACATATCAATATAATCAAACTGCACCCAGGCCAGTCAATGTCATTTATATATAAATAAATGTGCATATATATATATATATAAAGTCAATAATATTAAATAAATATTCATTAGTTTTCTTTATAGATGTAAATACAGTGGCACATTCAAATTTTTATTGTCAATTAATATTTTAGAATCACGTCTCGAATAATATAAAAGAAATTATGTATTATAGTTAAACGTATTGAAATTTATTTATCTGTTTATCGTTAGAGTTATTGTTTTTATTATTATTATTATTATTATTATTATAGGAGCAGAAAATAGTAATAAAGAAATATAATAAATTATGTGTTAATCTGATTATAAAAATTAAAATAATTATTCTTTTCATTTTAATAATTGTTATAGTCATTCATTTTATTTTCTCTTCGTGCGTATAGACATTTGTCCGGGTGCCAGAATTTAGGGGCGCCATTTTGGGTGTAAATGTGAGAAAAATATTGGTCTTAAATATACTCAATTACCTAATAGAAAATTTCATTTATCGATTTTTTTCGTTCGCTAAAAATTTACATTGCGTAACATATTTATATTGTTTACATATGTGTAAAAGCTAAAAATATTATTTACATTATTGACTAAGGATGGATCCGATATGCTGAATAACATCTGGTATTTTATCCGTCATAGCATGCATATTCATTTAGTTCCTGACCGGTTTCGGATTTTCATCCATCGTTAGAGAAAATTCACCTAGTTCGTGTAGAGAGTTCACTTCAACGTAATGTTTCTGTTACATTCACACTTTGCCATTAAACTTTGTCATTGTTACATAGAATTTTATCATTAAACACACACACACACACATAGTAACCTAACCTTATAACCTCCCCACATATATACAACCAACAAACCAACAAGTGTGAGTGTAACATAAACATTACGTTGAAGTGAACTCTCTCTACACGAACTTGGTGAATTTGCTCTGAAAACGGTCAGGAACCAAATGGATATGCATGCTACGACAGATAAAATACCAGATTTACACTATTATTGAAAAATTTACGCTTTGTAAAGGACGATGCTTGAACTTGTTTGAACATAAACATACTTGAATATGTGGATGGATCCGCAATGCTGGATGACATCTGGTCGATCCATCTGACGATGAATGAAAATCCGAAACCGGTCAGGAAGAAAATAAATATGCATGCTACGACGGATAAAATACCAGATACACATACTTCTCTGAACAGAATAGGATTAGCACGCGACAGAGCGCTGCTTCAGCTTGTGTTTGAACATGCAGAACTTGCTTACAATATATATATGCTGGACGCAAAGCCCGAAAATGGCCATTGGTCGAATTTTTGTTCAAACCTAGAACGCAGAAGAATTTTGCAAAACGTTCGCTTCTGATCTCTCTATTCCTCGACTAACCTCCAGGACGCCACGTGGTGGCAAACAAGAGAAGTAAAGCCTGCGTCATCTCTCCCAGCTTTACCCTAAGTATGTATTTGAACAGTGTAATGACATGGCAAGGTCATAGCAATGTCAAACCTTCACAACACATAACAAAGAAAGAATAATTTATAACTAGTGGCCTAGCTGGCTGGTGTCCTCAAGACAAGGCCCGGCCAAACAAACAAAACCAAGGGTCGATGCTTTACATCAAAGCAAGCACCGCTAAGGCTGGCCACTGACCTAAATCGCTGGTCACCAAACTAGCCAAGGTCGCACACTAGGACAGATGTCTTGGTGTGAGTGTTGCTAACACTAATATATAAACTTCGCCCCATTGGAAGAGGGGATGATTATATGATTATACTTCAGTACGTCTTCAAGATTATTATACGAGCAGCAGTTTCCGCGTCCCTATACAGGTTTTATTTATACTTATTTCCTTAGTTGTGCATCTTAGTTCATTTATTTTAATCATTCTAAATTATTAGTTATTTATCTCCAAGTTTATTTCTAAGTATTTCTTGTTAATAGTTACCATTACTCACGTTTAAATTATTGTACAAATACAGTCTATTTTTATAAATTCCGTGTTAATACTTCGAGCACTAACTTCCAAAAATTCTAAACTAACTTCCGCCCTCTTCAATACATCTACAACATACCTCAGGAATCACAATAAACGATTCCACTACATCTGGTGGTATCACGGTGGGATCAGAACATCCATTAAACGATCCCACTATAACAGCATAGCCCCCCAAAAAAAAATCGACGGAATTTCAAACTTGCATTCAGTTTGGGTATCACTATGAGATCCAACAGGAAATTATCAGTCAAAATTCCTCAACCAAAAGAATTATCCTAAATGAATTTTTCAGGTTAATAGCGATTTTCTCAAAAACAGCTACAACGATTTTTTATTTTTTTTCAATAGCTTTAACGACGACACATACAAAGAGCTACAACAACTCATTTGAAACATTGTTCAGAAAAAAATTCATTTAAGGAGGGGTTCTTAGGGGGAAAGAATGGGGTTATATTTTTCCTCTAATTTGATATTTTAGTTTATTATACGATTCTATCAATTATATAATATTAATTAAAATTAAATATACCTATTGCCAAAATTTTGAGTTTGAAGAAAATCGGTTGATTGTTTTCTGAAAAATCTGTTTGAAAAAAATCGGTTAGTGTTTGTTAATTTGAACAGTTTTTTTTTCACGTATTCTGTGATTTTTCTTCATAAAACTATTGATGGATTTCATTAAATTTTATATACTAACTTAACATCCCTAGTTTTTCCTAGAAAGTTCATTTAAAGAAGTCTAAGCAGATGTGGGAAGGTTATACTTTCCTTGAAGACAGGTTAACATTTAGTAAAAATTATAAGTTTGATGAAAATTTGTGAATCATAAAAGTATGCAAACTGCTTCAAAAATTTTTGAGGAAGCATGGCTTTGCAGCCCCCACGGAATTAAGTTTTTCTAAATTAAGTTTCTCGAGAAAAAAGTATCAAACAAAAGTAACAGAGTTCTCTGGTTGTATAGTTAGTATTCCAAGTTCAATGAAACCCGTTTTAGTGGTATGGAGAAAATCGCAGAATACGGAACAACTCCGCTGTAATATAATACTTCCGGTCAACTGATTTTTTTTCTTCAAAATTCGAAATTTTGGGATCACATTTTCATTATAATTAATATTATATGGATAGTAGAATGGTATAATTAGAAATGGCGGATGCCCTAGCGAGGGAGGGTTCGCAGGATACCTTTATAGGCCCCGAATCCTTGTGCGGCTTGTCCAGGAGCCTTATTCAAACTTCTATCAAAGATTGGATAGAAGAACACTATAATGGAGTTGATGAGGAGAGAAACTGGGTTTGATTAATTAGACGAGATATGAAGACACTGTTATAATACAGCTATAAGCTTACATAAACTGCACTGGACTGTAGTGATTTTTATAGAATAAAAGGATAGAGTAGAGTTATGAGACGATGTTATGACACGACGCTGTGTATGGTTGAATCTGATAGATTCATTGATGTCCCGATATGTTACTGGCTTATATACAGGTTCCCCACTCTAGCCTGCTTAAGTGAGAGAGTACCAGAGGGAGTTTGTTTTCTCTCGATCGGGCTTGTGTATTTTCTCTCTTGCCGTTACAGCAGCGTCTGCGTTGATGGGAGAGAACACCAGGCAGGCAAAGCTCTATATCAAGAGACATTTGCCTAAATTTACCAGAGATCTACTGAGCCATACCCGAAGGGATATATATTAGGCTAATTGTAGGTCTACTAACAGGCATTGTAGGCTGAACAGACACATGCACCATTTACATCTTGAAGATAGCGCGGTATTCCGATTCTGCAAGGCAGAGGAAGAAACCCCGGCGCACATCTTTTGTGAGTGCGCCGGCCTGGCGAGGATAAAGTTTCTTCAATTGCGGACAGGCAATCCCGATACTATGAGCTTCATGACGGAGCCGCTCTCAGCTTTGCTAGGATTGATTTAGGAGGGCAAAGCCGTGGGTTGTGCTATAATTTAAGGGGATCCACAATAGACCTCGTCTTGTAGGTCGCAGTGGGATGAGGCTCGCCCCCCCCGTTACTAATCTAATCTACTGGTATAATTAACTGAAACAACACTTTAGTGCACACAATAACCAGAGATTAATGCATTTTTTCGGGAAAATATTACAAATATAAATTGTAGCAGTTTATATATGTGTAGTTAGTTAATTTACAAAGTTTAAAGATAATTGCTGGCGTCATTTTCGAGTAATTTGGGGGAAAAACTGAAAAATTTGCTCAGTAAATAATAATTATCTTCAAGTTTATCGATTTTGTCAGTAACTTTATATTGTCAAGTCCTATGATGGAACCTCATAGAGTTTGTGAGACTGAGGAGGAAACACCCATGCATCTGATGACGGATTGTTTGGGTTGTGAGGAGATTAGGTTTAGGACCTTCGGCCGGAATAGGATATCGGTAGAGGATCTTAAGCTGTGTCCTTTTAAGGTTTTGGTCCGATTTGTTCGGTCTGTGGTTGAAACTTAGATGGTTAAAACCTGGGCCTGGATTTTCATTCTAGTCCCAGTGGTTGTTATTCTTTAGGGGTAGCTATATGGGCCCTGGGAGGCTTTGGATAGCGTAGGGTTTGCCCTCCCCTTCTGCGAATAATCATAATAATAATAATGATGGAACCTCTAAGAAATATCAAGTTTTAAGACCCTACGATTTCCGTTTTTGAGTAATGCTGGCCATACACATAGACCAAATTTCTAAAAATCGACTCAGGGGATCTAAAAACGTGTATTTCTGGGGAAAATTTGACACGATTGCAATACTTCCTCTTACAGCATACAGGAAGCAATAAAATTAAAGCTGATGTGGACAAATTTTGAGAAATGAAAATTCTTTATTTATAATGAAAAATCCTAACAGTCATTAAAGTAGACAGCTTAAATAATATAAATAAAAAAGTTACCACCATCAAAATACCCTAGATATTTTTTTTATGTTCCGGACTACCCTTACTGTCGAACTGTTTAATTTTTTTCCAAGGGTGTGATGATATTAAAATGGAAACGGGGTGACCAAGTGATATTTTCTGTGCAGTCCAACAGGAGGGTGTGGCACGAGACAGAAGAAAAAAGATTTATATATGAAAGAAGGTGCGGCTGTTACTCGTACAAGGTGGTTGTGTCAAGTTAGAAGGAGTTAACAAAAAATAGAGTTAGTTTTATATAGAGTTAATGATGTTTTTTGCTTGAGCATATAATGATACATAATTTATCTATGTTATGTAATAACTATGTTTTAGAATAACTGGACACTTGAATAAGCTTATTATTGAATTTATAAAAAAAAAAAAAAAATTAACTTGATTAATCTACACTTAGAAGGTTTATTGGCTAACCACTAATAGACTCTTACTATTGCCGCTTCTCTTCTATGCCTACATCTGATAAGAGATTCTCCATAACAGTTGGTGGCATTCATCATCAACTGAGTACTATCTGTTTAACTCTCTTTTATAATACAACAGGACGAAATATTCTTCCCCCATGCTAAGGAGCAGCTACTGATTAGGGTTTTTCTTTATCATGGGTTATTATCTTCCCTTAATGTTTATCTAAAAGATGATCTGGCGTTTAATCAACAACTTAACTCAAAAAACGAAACAAAATCTGGTGTGATTTGTGCTCCACAATATTTACGTGGACTTTAATGGATTTGACTTTGACTCTTTAGTCTTCACTTCCTTTGCAACATCATGTCATTCTTCGTCAAATATGAAGACCTGTTTCTGAATGTCCATCTAGATCATATTCCTTTTATAGTTGACATTCCATTCAACTCTTACCATCCACGCAAACAATTAGCCTTAACAAAATAACCAAATTTCTTTAATAATACGAACCAAACATTCAGAAACAATTGGTACACCAAACGTACTTACTACTGTATACTCTTACATTTCCCTTCAAATCAGCCCTTACATCATAAAAACAATTCCAGCAAAAACTTATATAACCGAGCTATTATTAACCTTTCCTGCACTTTTATTCCAGAATGGGAATTTCAAAAAAAATACACAACATTCTACTCCAAAATGATTATCCCAAGCCCCTCATCATCAAAATATTCGGTAATCTAAAAAATAACCTTTCAAAAGCCATATCCCATACCAGATTAGATTAGATTCTAACGGGGGGGGATTGGCTCTTCAGCCTGCGCTACCGCGACACTCCATGGTCTATTGTGGCACCCGCTCACAGTTGGTGGCCCTTCCCCGATCCTATCCTTTACCGGACTGTGGAATTGGGGGGGGCTCCCAGGTGGTCAATCACAGCACCTGCCATCAGAGCATCCTCTCGAGTCCTGCTTGCCTTAAAAGACTTAATAGGTCCGAGAGATGGCCCTGGCTGAGCTTCTCTTTACCAAAGAGGGGGTACCTTAGCCAGACCAGCCCCTCGCACTGATATACCCGGGCAGCACCGTCTCCTCATCTTCCTGACAGAACCTATACAGGCTATCCGTTGCCAGGCCCATAGGATGCATGTGTATATCCCATACCAAAGCCCGAGCCACCCATATTCGGTTCTTTCATCTACACAAACTTCGTTTCATAAAAAAATCATTCATATTTTAAAGCCTGTCATTCCAAATTTTCCAGTCTGGTCCTGAACTTCTCCAATAAACTCAACGAACTTTACACTAAACTTAAACACCGCTTTCAAATCTATGACCAAACGAACTCAGTTTAAGCATACTTTGCATTGTACCAAACTGTAACGCATGTTATATTGGTGAATAAAAAGAACACTTAGACATAAGAAACGGATACTATCTGAATCCAACAGCATTCACCTCAGTCCTAACTCCACCTATTTCAAAAAAAAAGGCAAGGACATTACCACTTCCTCCAACAACATTTTCCGCTTCCTTAAAAAACAGTCCCCCCCCCAATAAATTACACTCATTAACTTTTTACACCTCTTACTGAATTTTTCAGTTTTATTTTTATTCATTTATTTTATTTAATTATTTATTCATTGTTTGTTTTTCTCTCTCTCTTCTACCTCTGTTCATTTCTCCCCAGCATTTTAAATTTACCAGAGTTTTAAATTTTAAAGGTTCTTTGAAAGCATAACTTACTCCATAATCACACAATAACTCATCTCTGGCATTTAATTTCTTTGCCTCTTTTGTTAATTTTCATTTTTTAATGTTTATATTCATCTGTTAGTGTTTCATTTTCAATTTACCATCAATATTTGTATGTTACTTCTTCTTTTCATTGTTATATTTGTGTGATAATTTTACTTTCGTTCTTCTTCTCTGAAAAGGCCATGCTTTGTTTACAATTTAACTCTTTGTTGTTTCTACTAATTACTTGCAATCTTCTATATTTTTTTTCATAAAGTTCCTAAACAAGGACACTAGAGTTGTCCGAAATGTCGTAAAAATAAACTTCTTAAAGTTGAGAAGTTTTTTGCTTTGGCCCCAATTAAAAGCAACAATTTGCTTGATTAAAAGAATTGGGTCCAGGTAAGTTGAAGTTTGAGATGCTTGGTTAATACCTATAAGATCTAAACGAAATGAGCTTAAGAAGTTGTGGATTTTCAGTGCAAACCTAGTCTGCTATGATGGATAAGGATAGTGAGATTCGGTCTTTTTTTTAAACCAAAAAAAAAAAAAATTAAAAAAAAAAACCTATATTTTTGCCAAAGTTTCGACAAATATATTGTCTTTATCAAGGCATAAAAGTAGGAAATGTTTAAAAAATCTTCAAAATATGACAACTTTAACTTATATTTTAGAAAAATATTCTCTGCAATGTTACATGTATTCTTTGTGATGTTCGCCAAGTTATTGTGGAGGGATTCGCCAAGTTATATTATATAAAAAAAATATGCAAAAATAGATTAATTATGTTGTGATAGAACTATTGGCAGTATAAGAAGTTGTTATTTTTGTAAGCAGAAATTTTGAGAATAGGTCATCAAAATTCAAAAAAAAATAAAAACTACAAATGTGTTAAAGTTTCGATAAATATATTGTCTTTTTTTCAAGGCTTGCGAAATTAAAAATACACAGGGTTCTTTTGTAAAACTGCTCATTACGGGAAAATAATTAATCAACATTTGCATAAAAATAAAATAAAATATTTAATTTCTTTTTTATAGATATAAATGTTACTTATTCTCGTATCCGCTTAGAGAAAGTATTGTAATCGTGTCAAATTTTCGATATTGAGTTTTCACTGGATATATACGTTTTGAGATCCTCTGAGTCCAAAAAAGTGGTTTCTAGAAAATGGTCTGTGGTGTACGTTTGTGTGTGAACAGCATAGCTCAAACATGAAAAATCGCAGAAAGTTCAAACTTGATATTCTGTTTAGGAATCACCATGGGATCCGACAGTACGTTATCTGTCAAAATTCCTCAACCGGAAGTACCACTTTACTGAATGGTTTTTTGTTCTCTTTTTAGCGATTCTCTAGAAAATGGCTTAACGATTTTCTTTAAACATTATACATCAACTGCGCATACAAAGAGCTACAATTTTTAACTGAAACATTTCTCCGGGAAAATGCATTTAAGGGTACTTTTAGCGAACGGTGTTTTGGGTTGTCCTCTAAAGTGCTATTTCAATTTATTACACAATACTTTCATCTAAAGAATATTAATTAGAAATTAAATATGCGTTGAAATTCCGAGTTTAAAGAAAATCAGATAGTGCGTTTTTACTGAAAATTTTATTTCAGTTTTCTGCTATTTTCTCTAAAAAGGCTCAAACGGTTTTCTTTAAGCTAAGTATATGAATTACACATATAAAGAGCTACAACTTTTATTTGAAACATTTCTCCGGGTAAACTCATTTGAGGGGCTTTTGGGGTAAAAGTAGTGTTATGCTTGCCACTAAAGCGCTATCTTAGTTAAATAAATTGTTCGCAAAAATTCCGAGTTCCAAAAAAAAAAAAAATCATTAAACCGGAAGTGCATTTTTACTGAATAGTTTTCAGTTTTCGTGATTTTTTCAATTACAATTTTGAAAACTGGAGTAAGAGAAATTAAAGTTGTTTGAGTGTTTCTCATCAGATTTTTTTTCTCTATTAGTTTTCTAACAAAAATGATGTTTTTATCTTTCTAGACCTTAGAAAATATAATATTTATTTTGTCGTAAAGTTAAATTCACTGTTTTCTATTTTTTAAACTGATCGATAAGTTTGTATATTTCGTAAGATGTGATCATTATTGCCATTACAATTATTGCATTAGGTTGGATTAATGTGTTAAATAGAAAGTAAGTATTAGACAAGTGGATAATTCTAAGAAAATAGATAATAGAACGTGACATCTCATCGCATCAAAGAATTTCACACTAAAACATTCAAGGATATCGATCTAAATTTGGTTATTTACTTTTTTAGTATATTCCTCTCCGGCATTACTAGGTTACATTACCCTTGTGTTACTTCTTTATTACTGTACATTATGTGCAGGATTTGTTTACATAATCAACCTTGGTCGCCCTTCATGCGACAACATCCTAATTTTCGTGATCCGATGAACGTGCCTATACCCGTCTCCACGTTTCCGTGGATTCCTCCTACTTCTCAATGTGTCTCCCCTTTTACTATTAGGACGTGTTTCCAGGTTTCACAACAAAAGGAATACAAAACAACCAACCATTAAAGGAAAAATAAGTTGAAAATAAAATTAAAAAAATGATATAAGAAATTCATAATAAATCCTTATATAGATAATTTTTTATGTTTATGTTGACACTTTTGGTACGTCTCATTTATTAGATTTTATCATCTAATATCAAAAGATATTACACAATTATTATTATTATTATTATGTATAAATTCTCTCTTGTTATTGAGACATACGAAGCGGAATTTTGTGAAGTCATTGTTATCTTCGGTAGACTTAAAAACATCTGATGACTACCGGTGTTATAAATCTCCGATTTATAGCTTGCTATAGCTATAGAACAATGCTACAGCAAGTACATGGATTCTCGTACATGTGCGAGCTGGAGGACTGCTTTCGAACGGTTTCGGAGCTGTGGAGAATTGAATATAAGATCGACTGGTAAACGAAGTCACGTCAGAAAAGAAGATTAGCTGGAATGTGGCCGTACTAAAATGGGGTATCGACCGATAAGCCATCAGGATGAGAGATAATTTCTTATCTCATCTGCTGATTATCATCATCCTTTTATAGTTAAGTAACTGCTGGGCCCAAGCCTTCAACTGTTCGTTATACTGTACATGTAGTCGTTCTGTTCTTCTAGAATATAAGCGGGTATATAGTTGTGGTTGGTTTCGCAGAACTGGAAAGCATCAGAGATATTTTCCGTGATAGCCTGCTTCTTTTTGTGGTCATCGACCGGAGTGTATCAACTGTATTTGCTCTGTGCAAGTCTATGTTATTACACTGTTTAACAAAACATCCTGATGATGGACGAACACCCGAAACCGGTCGGTGACCACAAAAAAGAAGCAGGCTATCACGGAAAATATCTCTGACATCAGCAAGCTGGAGAAGTTCCTCCACGTTGATCCTCTAACGGGATACCAAACCTGGAGAACAACTTGGCGTCTAGCAGAGGTTAAGCTTCAGGTCATTTGACCAACAGATGCCTATAGCTTCGTTTGCTTCGATTCTTCCTAAAAGGCTGTCTACATAAATTCCTATTCGATTAAAAAGGGCAACACGGCTATAAGTTGCTACTTGTGGGATTATTTGGATCCCAATCATCAATCTAAATCCGCACCCAGGTTTTCACGATATCGCATCCTATTATCTACTTCAGGGTTTTATTGGTACCTAGATGCTCCGAGGAAACATCATGGATTTCGGAACAACCCATCTACAATCAATCGATTCCCATGACTCAGATACAATACTTCACGATCAATAAATTCTACTTACTTTTCCAAATTGATTAACATAAGGTCAAATTCAATTTTACTAGAAGCTAAAATGACCACATCATCTGCATAGGCCAACAGTCTAATATTAATATAATTTACCCCAACGCCGCCACTGATCTCACCCTAGATTAGATTCTTTGGGGGGGGATTGGCTCTTCAGCTTGCGCCACCGCGACCCTCCCGTGGGTCTATTGTGGCACCCTACCCCCGTCCTGCCTCCTTCATCGAACTGTGGAGTCTGGGGAGGTCTCCTCGAATGGTCAATTAGAATACCCTCTCGAGCCCTGTCTGCCTTAATAAACTTAATAGACCCAAGAGGGGCCCCTATCTGAGGCTTGCAGGCACCAGCTTTTCTTCTCCGAAGAGGCGGTACCTCACCCCTCGCACTGACATAGCACGTGCAGTGCTGTTTCCTCTTTTTCTGACAAAACCTACACAGGCTATCCGTTGCCAGGCCCATGCGGTGCATGTGTTATTGAGTCTTATGCCGCGCCACTGGGCCACCTAGTTGGAGTAATTCTGCAGTTAGCCTGAGCGAGTAGCTATAAATAAACGTTCGCCTGCCTCTGGCCTGGGGTTTTAACCCACCATTCCCTTGATCGGTCGTGCATCCATGTCCTGATAATGCACTCCTGAGGCATCTTGAGACACCACGCCCAGGCTAACGCAGAATTACTCCAACTAGGCCGGGTGGCCATAAGGATGGCAGTTGGCGTTCTCACTGGCCATTGCAGACGTAATAATTTACATGCATCGCATGGGGCTGGCAACGAATAGCCTGTGTAGGTTTTGTCAGGAAGAAGAGGAAACAGCACTGTACGTGCTATGTCAGTGCGAGGGGCTAATATGGCTGAGGTACCGCCTCTTCGGAGAAGAAAAGCTGGTGCCTACAGGCCTTAGCCAGGGGCCCCTCTGGGGTCTACTAAGTCTATTAAGGCAGAAAGGACTCGAGAGGGTGCTCTAATTGACCCCCTGGGGAGACCTCCCCAGACTCCACAGTTCGATGAAGGACAGGACGGGGGCCGGGTCTCCAACTTAGGGAGTGCTACAATAGACCCACGGGGCTCGCGGTGGCGCAGGCTGAAGAGCCAGTCCCCCCAAGGAATCTAATCTAATCTACAGCAGTAAAAGAACAATGAATATGAAGGGGTCGTCTTCTCGACCGTTTTCAGTATTCTATTTACAGTGATGACTAATTTCAGGGAACTCCTTATGTAAGTAGGGGGGGTTCCCAAACGGAAATGATACAGGTGTTACTTTTATGTAAAATTCACAGACTTCTCGGATACTTACAGAGAAATAGAAAAGAAAAACGATTATGGTTGTAACAAACAAGTCTACACCCCACTCAGTGTATTCGTTCAGTAATTCAACATAATGTAGCAGCCCCTCCACACGTCCAGATATATATATATATATATATACATATAAAACATTAACTTAAACAAGTGTGCATAATGTTCTGGTATGGAGCAGACAGGATGGATTAATATTTATGAATTTGTATTTATTAGGTTACTCACTAGCGCGATGCCTATCTATTTAGATAATTATAAACCAAGTGATGTGCTTACTTGATTGTTTATATATACACAGACGCAATACAAAACATCCAATCTTTCTTTCTCACTTATTTACTTAACAATTACTCTCGTGCTTCACAACTTTCAGTGCTCAGAATACTGTTTAACAGTGTAACATACGGCCCACACTCAAATCCTTAGCCCTAAAATATATTTGCAAATTAATGCAACACTACTGTAACATTTGAATATATTTCTACCATTTATTTATTCATATTATTTATTTAAATATATACGTACCTTTTTTTTTTTTTTTTAATTTAAAAAGACTGCAAAGGGACGTATGTTTTTCTTAAAAAATAAATAATGTGTAATAAATTAATAGTGGAAGGTTTCATACTAATATTAATCTTTTGATTTCATTTAAAGTTACAGTATTAGTTTACAAAGTTGGGTTTGGAAAATCATTAATTATATCTGTTAGAAACGAATATCTTTTGTGTCCCGCATGCCACCCAGAAACTAATGTGAATACTCAGAAAATTTTACATATAAACCTCCGTAGATATCTTCTGAAAATGATGTTCTTTTTAATATTTCCTATTGCTGTAGGAGAACGTCATACGATCGGGACACTTCATAATACGATCACATACAATTCGATATTGAGTTTTCACACAATATAAACTCGTATGTTTTTTAAATCCTAGAATATGGAAAGCTAGTACTTGGTAGAACGCAAAGAGATCAAAAACTCCTCTCTGGTGAAAATTTTTAAATGAATATTTCAACGGAATGGATTCAAGATCAAGAGAGTAAAATTAGCTCATTACTAGCGCACTAAACTAGCAACGTGGAGGTCTCGGGTTCTGATCTCAGGTCGAAGGTCTGGACTCCAACTATTAACAGTGTTCCCTTAGATTTTCTCTCCCTACAGCTTCTACAGCTCACTATCCGGTGAACGATGTTGTTTGTAACGAGAGAATAGGCCTGGAGGCCGGCAATACACTGAGGAGGGATGGAAATTTGCGATACCTATATGGGCCAGATGGTCTTTGGATAATTCAAGGTTTGATACTTCCCATATACGATAAAAAATTAATTAATTAATTCTATCTTATTGGTATAGTCTTGTTCAACTTGCTAGCCAAGTGATAAAACTTGCTATCACAAATAAAATTGATATGTATTTATTTGTGCAAAGGAATAAACGTTTCTGTTAAGGAAATTCACCACAGCAAGCATTAATAGCTTCATTTTGCCAGCCGGTTCAGCACTGCTTCATTTCATACGGCGTTACCTCAATCATACATTACCCTCTCTGCATGGCCGAAAATGGGCACTACACTACCGAAAATGAGCTACAACTTGCAAAACCAAGCTTCCTCCTAGAGCTACTAGAAGACTGTGTAAAAGCTCAACGATTTCAAGGCTTAATAGCCCATCAATCAGGATTTAAATATCAACATTCAAGTAGCAATCAAAGTCAGGAAATAGTTTGCAAGCGGCAATCAAGAGTCTACAAGTAATTATCTAGGGGTCTATAACGTAATACTCTAAAAGTTACATCAAGCAACAGCAGTCAACTGGCTTCACTCAGCTCTCTGTCAAAAGCCCTTTAACAGAAACAGAGAATATTTAACTGCTACCCTTCGGCCCTATGCTATGAACATCATCTCTCTGTCTTTCTATACAGTGTTTTCTTTTCGGTCAAAAATGCAATATAATATTGTGCGTAGCGTGTGAATTATTTCCACATCAAAATTTACCATTAACCTGCAACCATTAAAATTGACTCTCACCGCATCCATAAAGTCCGACCAGATACAGATCCTTTCAGTTTAGAATTAAGAATCCATTCAGTTGAAATACAACAGAGTATAAGCATGGGAAACTGTGATCAGTTCCCAATAATTCAATGTTCTTTTGTTTAACCTATGAAATCATCAGTTTTACGATTTTTATTTACTAAGAAGCTTGTGGAAAAAATAAATCTTAGGTCCTTTTAAAACAATCATTTAAAATTATAAGAAGCTGCCTTATTTTAGGCAAGTACCATCAAACACAGATAAAAAAACCGAAGAATGTCCCAATCACATAACTCACAGGACTTTCTCTGACTGTAGTTAGTACAATTACAGTTGCCAATATTTCTTATATAAGGAAATCTATTCAACGTTTAGTTGTAATAATACACTTGTTAGATAATGGTGTAGGTTATTTCTCATGAAAATAATGAATTGCTAGCAGCACATATTGCCTGCAACTAAAAATCATTGCAATCCTTCCAACTGCTTTGTCATCTGCCACGTCACATGAGACGTAACGTATCTTCCGGCTACAAGTTAGGAAAGATCTAACATCCGTCTACCTCAACGTCTAGAAGATCTAGTAGGAGATGTAGGAGAAGTTCTCTTCAAGCATATATATGGGGCGAGACTCAAACATTCAGTCTTCTTCACACAGTCTTCAAGTAAAAAACATCACCATCATCAATGCTTAGAATACATTAAAGCATTCCTAGAAAATACCGAAAAACTCGGAAACCAAGAAACATAGAAATTGCATTGCCAGTTGAATGATTTTCCTCAAACATGAAATTCTAGCAATGGTTTTAATATATCTTAATATTATATAAATGGTAGATCAGAAAATTGAATGAACTGGCACTTCAGTGGAAAGCTTAATGTTTTGCAATTCCAAAAAAAATACGAAGGTCATTCAATAAGTAACGAGACAAATCGCTACAGCTCAAAAACTATTTATTTAATCATTACAAAACTTTGACTACTTTTCAACATAGTCCCCAGCAACATTTATACTCTTCAGAGACATTTTCCGTGGTAGCCTGCTTCATTTAGTGGGCATCGACCGGTTTCGGGCGTTCGCCTATCATCAGGATGCGTTTTTCAGACAGTGTGACAACACACTCGCACAGAGCAACTTAGTTTCACATTAACTCTAGTCTTAGTTTCACACTAAGAGTTAGTGTGAAACTAAGTTGCTCTGTGCGAGTCTATGTTGTCACACTGTCTGAAAAACGCATCCTGATGATGGGCGAACGCCCGAAACCGGTCGATGACCACAAAATGAAGCAGGCTACCACGGAAAATGTCTCTGATGCTTTCCAGCTCTGCGGAACTAACCACCACAACAAAAATTTATACTCTTGTCCTATCGTTCTTCTAATTTGTGTATGCCTCTGGCATAAAATTCTTTGGGTAGGTCTCAAAGCTACCTTTGCACCTGATTTTTTAATTTCTTCATTGGATTGAAAATGTTTCCCACGTAAAGCCCGTTTAATGGTTCCAAAGAAATGGAAGTTCGATGGATAGGGCGAGGTCGGGGCTGTAGGAACATCGTTCTTTCAAGTGTTGACTAATTTGAAATTTGGTTTCTTTGTGGGCGACCGTAAATTATCTTGGAGCCCATCTCTTTTACTGCAGCTTATTCTAAATAATGTTATGGGCAGTTCCAACACTCGCGTGCACTTCTTCAGCTATCAGTTCAACAGTAGTAACCTCTTGTCCTGAATTAACGCGTTAATGCGAGATTCGAGGGAGTAAATTGCAACTTTAACCGGTCGTCCACTTCGTTGTTCGTCACAGACACTTGCCCGGCGACTTTTAAACTGTTCTACCTATTTGTAAACGTTCGAACGGTTCAAACAATTATTCCCGTACACTTACAACATTCATTCGTTAGGATTTCACTACCTTTGATACCCTCTGCAACTAAAAATCTAATCACTGAACGTTGTTCTTCCGAGATGCAATGCTCGAGATGACTTGCCATTGTTAATTGCATACATTTGAGGTTATGCTTGCCAAATAATTTCGAACATTTGATGAGAAACTAAGTACAAGAATGCCAATTTGATGCACTGAAACTATTGTACTGATTAAACAAACTGTTTTATCTCGTTACTTATTAAATGATCTTCGTAAATCAACCTGGGAAAAAATGTTTCTAATAAAAGTGAAAGGTTATATTAATGTCATAGTTAGTGAAACGGTAAAGTCAAACTTCCATTTCACGGATTCTGACCGAAATTTCCATGTGTGAAAAGCGGTGATTTTTACGCAATATCATTTTTGAGCTTGCTGAGATTTTCATACTATAACACACACTCCAGGCTTGGCAATCCGCTAAAAAAAAAATTGTTTGCGATTACCGAAAATAGAAAGAAAACGCTTGTAAATCGGAATTCAAAGAGAGAGGAAATAAAATGCAGTTTCACAAAGTTTTGAACTTTATGAAAATTAAGTTATAAGATAATAAAATTTCTGCATGTTTATTTTTAAACCCCACTGATTTACTTATACATATATATATATACGTACATTGGCCGTGATTATAATGCCATCGATACTTTCGAAGTGTATTTTCATGTTGAAGATATGGTTGAACATTGTTTTTGTTAAATACAGACGGACTTCTTTGTTTTATTTAAACACATGCTAATAAGATTGTCAGTTTTTGAAATTCTATGGACATGCAAACATTAATTCAGTATACTTTACTAAAACTGTTTTAAAAATAACATGTTAACTTCAAAAAAAACAATCAGTTTTTATTTTTATATATATTTGTTTGTTTTTTTGTTTTTTTAAGAAAAAGTAAACCTGATTCCATGTCGGGCTAGATGATAAGTATACGATATATATATTTTTTTTTGTATTTTAAAATTTTCAATATTTATTTATAATAAGATAGTGTTTATGTTTTGTAGTGTTAAAGTTTCTTGTGATATTTATACAAAAACATAAATTGAAGATTAGTAAACTAGGAGATAATCTGTGAAAGCTTAAGTTCTTATGTTGTTAGAATTAAATTTATATATATTATAAATACCGCCTACATACTTTTATAGATGTTTATATTTACCAAAGTTTTCCATTTAACCCTTGTCCTATTGGTAATCTGATATTTTATTCAATAAATACAAAAAAATAAAATAAAATAAACATACCCTTACCAAGTGGGGTTGAAGAGTCCTTTACTCCACGACATTACTAGTGATCAGCTCAAACATTCTCCAGACATGAAACGAAAGGAAAAAGGAAAGAAATAAAACGGTCCGCTTTACATTTCTCTATCTTAGTTTATTGACGTCAATAACTTTTACACATTCTATATAACCTAACATCGCTAAAGATTCTTCATGTTTATTACCAGAATTTACATTAATATTCACTCAACATTCTTAACAACCGTGATATCACTAAAAATATTATATTTTTTACTTTCTCTTACACCCAATAAAAGAAAAATTATTTCAATCGTGTCAAATTTTTGAATTTTGAATTAAATTTTCACCGGAAATACGTGATTTATTGAGATTTCTAAAGTACAAAAAAAATGTTTGGTAAGACGTGAAACATTAATTTGACATATTCTTTCTTCTTTAAACATCAAATTCTGCTCATTGTTTTTATGTTGATCTCTATAAGTTATAATTATCATTGTAAACTAAATTATGGATGCTTAGAGGTTGTAAATTATGCATAGTACGATGTAAATCTGTAATGATGATTTAAATACGGAGTAGGATTTATGCCCTTGAAGAGATTAGAGGGCGGCGGGCAATCATTTGACCCCAGACTCGCTTATCGAATCTTCCTTTCCAGATCCGTCGTTGGTACTATTTAAAAAGAATGTCCATCTTTTTTTTTTTCCTCAAATCTATTTAAGAACATAATTTTTTTTTTAATTTAGGGCACGTCAACATCTATGGTCATTAGCACCTGGAGCCTTCTCAGTGCACTGCCGGCCTCCGGACAGTGTTTTCTCGTTACAGACAACACTGTCCATTTCCGAACACTGAACTGTAGAGGCTCCTAGGAAGAAAAAATCTAAGGTTAGCACAGCTGGACACGAACCCGGATCCACCGCGTGGGAGTCCAGTATGCTATTCCACTTAGCTATTACCTTCCCTTTAAATACATACACAAATGTAAAGATTATTGGCTAAAAATATTTTTTTTCATCATTATAGGACTTCAAAACTTGTATTTCCGGTAGAAATGCAATTTCGAAAATCCTACAACAATAAGAGAAAGTAATAATAATATGAACAACAAAATGTAGGGAAGGGAATAGCTAAGTGGTTAGCGTACTTGACTCTCACGAGGAAGACCCGGGTTCGAATCCAGCTGTGCTGCCCTTAGATTTTTTTTCTTCTTAGGAGCTTCAACAGCTCAGTGTCCGGTGATGGACAGTGTTGTCTGTAACGAGAGAACACTGTCCGGAGGCCGGCAGTGCACTGAGAAGGCTCCGGGCGCTAATGACCATAAATGTTAACACGCCTTAAATTAAAAAAAAAAAAATGTATCATTGCAACTCAAATAAAATGTGCAAATAAGTTTGTTCTGTTTGATGCTAGTGTACGGCCGTGTTTCAAAGACGCCATGCATTTTTACTTTAAGCATGATCAGTAGTATTGGAAAAGTATTGATTTCTATTAAAACGCCTACTAAAAAAATTATAATAAATTTTTTGAGTTGTTATCTTAGGATAATGTATACTTCTAAGGTAGGGTTGCCAAACTTTTTAGGAACAGCGAGCACAAAGAAAAACTTTAACTGATCTTGTGTGCGCCAATGCTTCATTTATTCTTTAAAAAATGATAAAATATACATAATGAAATAAATGTATAAAATTTTATTACTATTTTCATTTATTTATAATATTATATTTTATGAAACAAATGCTGAAGAATATTGAACAAGTTTGTTCATAAGAAGAATCTATTGAAACAAGTTGTAAATAGAAGAATCTAGTGAAAAGTTTGTGTATTGTATTCGTTGTTTTACAATACACACACTTTTCACTAGATTAAAAGACCCTACGCCGACTGAATTACAATCAAATATTATTTACAAAATAAATTGCCGGCAATGTACAGCCACGTATATTGGACAAACGAAACAATATTTAAAGAACAGGTTATACCAACACGACTATGACTGTAGAAAAAACAAACCTAACTCTGATAACATAACAGCACTCACTAAACACCATAACTGAAAAAAGAAACGATTTTGACTTTTCTAACACCATTATTTTGGCAACTGAACTTAATAGGAAAAACTTAATTTTTTAGAAATGCTTTATATAAAAAAAGAGAAAAATTCTATTAATTATAGGACAGATACCAACGGTCTCTCTTTAATTTATCATAACCTGATTTCTTAATCCCTGACCTTGTTTTTCCAAATAGACCCCTTTCTCCTCTAGTCCCGTTATAAATATACCTGCCTGCCTTTCACTATGGTTTATTTTTTCACTTTTCTCTGTGTTGTTGAGGTGTTCTCAACTTTTTAGTTCTAAATTTTACATAAGTTTTCAAGTTGGATATGTTTTAAAGATTTTTTATTAGTTTTTATATTTTTTATTTTTTATGTAAGTAAACCAAAAAAATGTTTTATAAATTAATCCATAATTTTAATTATTATTACTTTCTGTTTTTTTTTGTTTTTGTTTTTGTTTTTGATTTTGACTTTCAAAAAATAACCTATTGTATTTATATGTTGTAGGCCTTGAAAAAGACAATATATTTGTCGAAACGTTGGCAAAAATTTAAGTTTTTTTTATTTTTGGTTAAAAAAAGACCGAAACTCAAAATCCTTTCCTTCATTTGCATTAATGTGAAAATATGGTTTCTCCATAACCTCAAGTGATTATCATTTTACGTGTCCATTCATTAAGTTGCAAACATAAAAATTCATTCTTTCTAAACTTATAAATAAGAATAAAATTCTCAACAAAACAATTAATTTGGAGCGAAATATTTTTGCATCATTTTTGAAATTGATAAGAATGGACTAACAACAGACATTTTGGTGCGAACATTAGAGTAAGCTAAGTTAGCTCAGTTTCAATTTGTGGAGTTTCTCATTGAAAAACAACATAGCTTAATATATAATCAATAGGAAAGTAATGTTTTATTTATTTATTTAAGGCGTCTCAACATCTGTGGTCATTTGCGCCCGGAGCCTTCTCAGTGCACTGCCGGCCTCCGGACAGTGTTCTCCCGTTACAGACAACACTGTCCATCACCGGACAGTGAGCTGTAGGGGCTCCTAGGAAGAGAAAATCTAAGGGTAGCACGGCTGGATTCGAACCCGTGATCATCCGCGTACTAGTCCAGCGCGCTACAACTGAGCTAATCCCTTCCTAGGAAAGTAATGACTATTTTTTTCAAGCGAGCTTAACGTCCAACTAAGAAATCAGGTGTCCTGGACGGAGGCCGAAGCACATACTTTAGTATTAACATTTTTTAAACTAATTTAAATTATACGCGGTAACTCGAAGTGGAGACCTATCAGTTACAAGTCCATGTTAACAATCAGTACATCACACCCGCCCCTATCATGACAGTGTACAAATAATCATATTTTTATAGAACCTACTCATAATGGTAAAAAAATTTACTTAGGAGGTAATTTTGGATTATCAGATAGGGGCAATTTGAAAGAGCTCCTGGGCGCCCTTGCGCCAGCGAGCTTGTCTTACCAATCCCTTCATTATGGATTAGGGTAAATATCTCCAGAACACTTCGCTTGCCGTAAGGAACGGCTAAAAGTACTCCTGACAAATGGGAAAATATAGATCTCTCTCATACCAAACAACCGTGCCCGCAAGGGGTATCAGTTTGCATTCAGTTACTTGGGGAGTAGCGACTTGACGGGTTACCACAGTTCAGTACTCCATGCACTTCGTCAGAACAGTACAGAATACATTTACACTACTCTTTACAGACAAGGACAAAACCAGTACACAAACTAGGGTCTCCGTCCCTAGTTAATTGGCCTAAGCCAAGGGAGAAGGAAGGGATTAGCTCAGTGTTAGCGCGCTGGACTAGCAACGCGGAGGTCTCTGGTTCGAATCCAGTATGCTGCCCTTAGATTTTCTCTTCCCAGGAGCCTCTTCAGCTCACTGTCCGGCGACGGGCAGTATTATTTGTAACTAGAGAAGGCTCGGGGAGCGCAATAGATTTTTCAGGTCGCACCGCAATAATCCCCTACAACAGTCTACAATGACTACCAAACAACCGTAAGCGCTACAATTCTTGGAGCTCCGAAGGACTGCTATCCAGACTATCTGTTTACTTAGGCATCACCATTTAAAAAAAGGCACAAATAGAATAATGGGCGATTGATTATAAATGATGTATTCCTGTTCCATCCATTAAAATTTATAATTTTTTTCATAATATAAATTTCTTATTTCAAATTGCATTCTATTTTTTCATTATTCGTTGAAAAAAATTGTTGATTGAAGAAAAATATCACGTTAACAATTTCATAAAATATTTCAATCAATTAAATTAAAAATATAAAGAATGTAAAATTTAAAAAAACAAACTGACGTAAAAAAAAAAGACCAGAAATAAACCACTTTACTTGAAAATTGCATTATTTGTTTTTTTTAAAAAGCTGGTCTGGTTTTAGATAAACATACATATTAATTTTAGCACTGCCATGTTTTATTTAGTTATTTATTTTTTAAATAAGCAGTAAATTTAATCCAATAATAAAATGAAGATATTAAAAAGGATAATTCAATAATAAATTTCTACAACCATTTATCCCTTCCTCAAAATTTACTATTAAGCAAATTAAGTCCTTGATATTTTAATGAAGTAAAAATAAAACAGAAAGAAGAAAAACTTAGGTCAAAAATGAAATAAAAAAAAAATAAACAAGTTGAACAACAAAGTACCAAGGTTATTATGTATTAACTTTACTCACGTATACATACATATTATATTAGTGAAACATTCAAACTGGAGCAATATAAAATTATTGACACCAAAAGGAAGTCATAAATTATATATTATATATATTAATATTATGTATTTGACGCCATTTTTTACTGTTAATTATGATAATAATAAAAACATGACTGAAAGGTATGCAAATTCCCCTTGATATGTTAGTTTATTGAAATAAGTTTACAATGAATTTATTAATAATTATTAGGCGTCGGCTAATAATAATAAAGCTGATATGAGAAAAAGCCGCAATTCCAGGAATTTCCAGTTTTTATTGAGCTAATGCTATAAACAAATAAAAATATTATTCACATTTCTGGTAAATTCATTACGTAGACTATATATTTTATGAAGGTTGATTTTTAAAAATAAAATTATATTGTTCCAAATAATGACATTTTTCAAAATAATTGGAGCTTCTGGTATTTTATCCGTCATAGCATTACGAGTATGTCGTATATTGATTTTCTTCCTGACCGGTTTCGGATTTTCATCCATCATCAGAGCAAATTCACCAAGTTCTTGTAGAGAGTTCACTTCAACGTAATGTTTCTGTTTCACTCACACTTGTTGGTTGCATATATGTGGGGAAATTATAAAGTTATGTTCAGACATAACCTCATAGAACATAACCTTATAACCTCCCCCCACATATATACAACCAACAAGTGTAAAATGTAATAGAAACATTACGTTGAAGTGATCTCTCTACACGAACTTGGTGAATTTGCTCTAACGATGGATGAAAATCCGAAACCGGATAGGAAGAAAATGAATATGTATGCTACGACGGATAAAATACCAGATGTTATCCAGCATTGTGGACCCATCCACATATTCAATAATGTTAATGAAGATTCCCGACCGATCTAATAACAACTAAAGGAGATCTCGAGGAGCGGTCAATAAAATGTACACTTTTTTTTTTAAATCTTTTCCAACGTTTCGACAAATTTAAAACGTTTCATACATCATTTTCTGATGATGTAGCTCATATAGTTAGTAACTCTCTCTGTTTATTACATAATTTGAGTTTAGTTTGTTTTATGGAAAATATATCTAACACCGATTAACATTTTTTTATCTTTATCCCTGAAGAAGACAATAAATTTGTCGAAACGTTGGAAAAGATTTTAAAAAAGTGTATATTTTATTGACCGCTCCTCGAGATATCCTTTAGTTGATATTCAATAATTGGAGCTTCTTGAAGAATCACATTCTCTTATAAGCTATGTGGAAGAATGATGAAGTATTGCTGTCAAATTTACAAAACCTCATAAAAAAAACCTGTTTTAAGTCCTTGACTATAATTATTTACACGAATATTATATGTATATGGACAAAAAAAATCTCAAAGACGAAAAGTTAATTGGAGAAGTTCAAACATCGTACTGCATCATAGAGAGTGCACTGAAGTATCCGACAGTAAGTTTTAGGGCAAAATCTGTTAATAAAAGCACAACTTTACTGATTGATTTTTTTCTTTTCGTAAAATTACTATGCAATTTTCTCGTAAACGTCAACAAAGATTTTTTTTTTTTAATTTGGATTGCAACATTTTTATAAACCTAAATTTTTATTTGAAACACTATTTCCCCTCCACAAAAAAACTTTCTGGGGAATCTGAAACATCCGTGTCGTTTGGATCAACCCTAAACTGACTTTGAGTTTTATTGAGATTGCAAGAAGCTTTGTGTGGTGTTCTAGAAATAGCTTTCAGTGGCGGCTCGTGGCATACGCAAGAGGTTATATACGCAAGCACTTAAGATCCCGCGCCCCGTCAAATAAACAATGAAAGTAGTAAAGAAACTTGCAAAATGAACATAAACATTACAATAAACATAACTTGTCTTTATTCCAGAAATCTGGAACAACATAGTTTTAATGGCCTATTTCAAAATATTATACCCAATTTATTAATTTCGTTTATTTAAATTAAAATGTATATAAATATTTTTATAATTTTCTGTAAATTGCAGTTAATCAATAATACAGCCCCACGATATTCCTATTACAATATTAATGATTAATTATTAATTTCAATAGAAGAATGGAAAGAATTTTTATTGCTTTTAAGAATATTGAAGAAATACTTGACATCAAGAGTTTTTAAATCAAAAAGAGTTTATTTGTTTGGAACTTTTTACATTTTGTATCAGAAATATATTTATCTTGCATGTTCACTTTTGAATTCCCCCCTCCCACAAATGCATGCTTAATTGCTTCATTTAAAAGTTAAGTACTAAGTTAGCTCGGCAACTTAGTTGTGATACCTAAACGGCTGTTAAGCTCCGGCCATTGCCAAAGCTTTGTAGTTGCTGTGACGTCATTTAACTCCGCCCACAGGTTTCACAACGAAGTTGACGAGCTATATTTTATTTTTTTTAAAATACCTTATGTCTTCATCCAAAATTTTGTGATCTAGAATGTGTCACTACAGCGATATCTGTGGTTTATTTCAGTGCTTCGCAACCAGTGTGATGTGTGCCGCGACGCCCACAGATAAGATTTCAAATAGTAAGTACAATACAGCGGTGGCCAGCCACGTGCCGCGTGTGTATAATGAATAAATATGCTCGTAATACCAATAAAAATGATACCAAAAAATGGTGAATAAATTTGACCACTATTTTTATTCAATTAATACAGTACTTTCTCTGCAAATTGCAGAGGAATTATTGAAGTGATTATATCGACAGGATGCTAAAAATATCACTTTACCGAAGCTTCATTGGATGCTTTTTGGATTTCGGTTAGGAAAGAATATCTTCGAATTTTAAACCATGCTATTTCAATTCTACTCCCATTTTCATTGACATATTTATGTGAACAAAGTTTTTCATCTTTACTATTAATTAAAAATGATAAGCGGTCGTGCTTAAAAGAACTTCGGGTCGGATTTTCAAATATCGAGCCGAATATAAAGCATTTGTGTTCATTGAAACAAGCTAAGGTTATCACATTAATTACTATTTTTTGTTTTAAATTATGTATTAATATTATATATTTACTTTTAGTGTGCCACGAAATTTGGGGAAGAACTTTGTTGTACTGTGGGCAAGAAAAGGATGCAGAGCACTGGTTTATTTAATATGTGAATGTAATATATTATTAACCAGAATTTTTCATCAAACTTCCATCATTTATACCGAGTATTTTGTGGTGTTAATTTTCAATAATCATATTATATAAATGGTTAAATAATTATTATTATATGGATAGTCATATAATTAATCATAAAGATAATAATAGAATGCAAATTATGATTATAATCAAAACGGACCCCGCGCAGAACGTTGCATGGGGCTCCTCGCTTCCTAAAGCCAGTCAGTACTGATCTAAAATATCCCAGAATTCGATATGTCTCCGTTACATCTACCATCTTTATTTATATGAAATTTTAAGTCCAACTGAAATCAGTTTAGTGAAAATGCCTGCTTTAAAGAAAATTTTAAACCAGAATTGCAATTATAGCATTAATAGCTGCGCTATAAGTATTTAATGTGAGAATGCCTAAATAACTCTAATAGTGGAGTTGACTTTTGGTAGTTCTTAATTATAGGGTATACGTATAAACTGATTTTGCTTTCCACAAGTCTATAATAAAATTACACTGTCATCAACATAATAATCATCATCCAGAAGATTTGTAAAAATCAGAAAAACAAGTCGTCGGAAACTAAAAAATGAAGCAGGTTACATGTCACATTATGTGGCCATTCTCCTTATGCAACTTTAGGACCACTATATATTCCGATAGTTTTATTTATCCCAGCAATGATAGAGTGCAAATTACAAAAGATCTTTTTACTTACTAATTGATTGTTATCGTACATGTTTCTTTAACTTAAGTTGTTTTTTTTTTTTTTTTTTACTCTTAAGATTATTTCATCGCGTGGAAGCCGGACAAAATAAATTAATTCAAAATAAAACAGGAATTAGCACCCAAAAAAAAAAAAAATGTGTGGAAATGTGAATTTTTGAGAATTTTCTCGTAAAGGCGCCAACAACGATTTTCTTTAATCTTGAAATATTAATTTAATTTTGCTCACCCATGAACTTATCATTTTTATCTGGTATTTTAACAGTCGTAGTATGCATATTTGTATTGTTCCTGACAGATTTCGGATTTTCATCCATTATCAGAGCAAATTCACCAAGTTCATATAGAGAGCTCACTTCAATTTAATGTTTCTGTTACACTCACACTTGCTGGTTGTATATATGTGAGGTGGTTAAAAGATTATGTTACTATGTGTGTGTGTGTTTAACATACTATATAGTAACATAACCTTATAACCTTCCCACATGTATACAACCAACAAGTGTAAGTGTGTAACAGAAACATTAAATTGAAGTGAACTCTCTATATGAACTTGGTGAATTTGCTCTGACGATGGATGAAATTCCGAAACCGGTCAGGAACAATACAAATATGAATACTACGACTGTTAACGACAGCATTGCGGACCCATCCATATACTCAACAATCATTTTTATTTGTAACATTTCCCCGGATAATAATTGATTTTAGTAAATTCCGAGGAATCTCTGCCTAAAGGCTTAACAAATTGCAAATATAAGTGTTACTGTGGACTGATACAAGCGCAGTCTTGTGATCTATGACATCTTCAAATTCAAGTAGCTGCTTACAAATGTGAGGTAGATTTGGTGAAATAGTAATGAGCAAAGATCGACCACATTAAATTTAAATTTGGTTTAAACATTACTATAACGTTGTTTAAAAAAGAAAAGAATGCCTGTTTTTCTAACTAAAGAAGTTCCTCCCACATTAAAACCCATCCACATAAGTCTGATGTTTATAAACAGGATATTATATTAAACTTCACACTATGCAGTCGAAAAATAGTCAGTTCAATTACAAGCTTTTTTAGAAAACCAGCGCCTTACGATATATTAGTAATTTTACGTCAGAACTAGAAAAGACAGTGTACAGCTGCTGAAGCTATGCGTGTTCCATGTAGAATCGAAGGGGAAGATGTTCTTGACCAGCGTAGTGTCCGGCGTTGATTTCAAAAATTCAATAGTGGTGATAGAAAGAAAGAAAGAAAGATATGTTCAGGGCGGTCATCATGTCATGTGATGAAACATAACGGGAAGCTGTTGAGTCAAATCCAATTACAAATATTCGAGAACTGGGAGTGCCTAAAGTCATCTTTAGGTAATATAACCATACTATGGGAAAGGGGAAAAGAAGAAGTAGGATTGTGCGGCATGAACTTATATTTCAATAGACCGCCGGAATGGATACTTGCCAACTTCTCTTAAAAAAAAAACCATCTGATATGCGCTTCTACAAAAGCATACTGATAAGTGATGAGAAGTGGATTAACTGGTGAAATCCTGAAAAAGGTTGTCAATGATTGGATCGCAATCAAACGGCATTTACAGTTGGTGAAAGAGGGAAATTTGAAGAAAAGTCTATTTGCGTTTTCTGGAATAATGAAAGAGCAATTCATCACGAATTCGTTCCCGATGGATTGTCTATGACATCCTTTACAGCCAACAACTAGATAGAATGTTCTCAAAAACAGCTCAACGTAATCGCAAGCAAATTTTTTATCCAGCAGGATAGCTAAAGAAAAAAATTTAAGAATTTTATGGAAATGAACTTCTTTTAAACCCACCTTTTGTATCATGGCATACTTTCTTTGCGGGGGAAATTTTAATAACTTCACCGAAGTTGAAACTGGAAGTGTTGAAACGCAAGAAATGATATCAGTGAGGGAGCCAAAAGTTGGCAGAATGATGGTCTTACAACAGTGAATCACAATTGATTATATTTTTAACATTAATAAGAACTTCATAAACAAATTTTTTATTGAAAAACGAAACTTTCGTTTTATGTACACCCCATTAGTATGAGCTTCCGCCCTCGTCCATCATGGTTGATTTGATAGTTGAAAGAATAAAACCGCCTCACAAATAATACGTATTAAGTTACTTAAATTTAATTTTGTATAAGTGCTGTTAGGTGATCAAAAAGATTAATAAAAGTTCTCAATTTTATGAAAACTTTGTCAATTAGAATCGTAATAATGATTGCTTAAGAGAAAGTTATGTTAGTTTATTACCATCAGTTAGCAACAATTATTTTTTTTATTTAAATTAACTTAATTTTAACTACATAAAATAATAAACATTCACACTGATGAGATAAACAACCATTGAATAGCATAATAATTTTTTTTTTTTTTTTAATTCAAGGCCCGTCACCATCTATGGTCATTGGCGCCCAGAGCCTTCTCAGTGCACTGCCGGCCTGTGTGACAATTTTAAAAGGATAAAAAAATAATATTTGCGTTAAGGCCAGTCCCACATTTTGCTAGAAACAAACTTGGTGTTAAACTTAGTTCAAATCGATGATACCATGATGAACTACAAGAAACACCGAAGACGTTCACCCAGAAATCGAACGGATGCGAATTGTTACTGTTAAATTGGCTGGCAGAATTACGAGATTATTTATTAAAATGACACCAGATAAATCACAGGAAACATTAATTCTGATAATTTATAGGCCAGAAGGCGGCAGGTTCAATCATTTGGTCAAACGAGTATTAATGTAGTAGTACATCTTGAGGAATTACAGTTTCGCAATCATGTTTTAGGTAAGAATACGATTTGTCAGGTATTACCACACAGGGAGCGGATTGTTTTAAGAATTTGATTGAAAAGGAAATTAAAGACAGAATGGGTGTCATAACTGAAAGAAGGGACGTTTCTTTAAAGGAAAGTTGTTTTAAATTCAATAATAATGATGTTTTGGAAAGAGAATCTTTTAATTAAATAATTTTTTTTTTTTAATTAAGGCGCGACAACATTTCTGGTCATTGGCGCCTCAGTGCACA
>JAAEAF010014757.1:0-67411 GCA_011037195.1 Triatoma infestans | reverse complement strand
TACCTGTCCTGGGTGCACTTCTTGATAATAGATCTGCGTCTGAAATAAAAATCAATACATTGGTAGCATTAACGGATTTATGCGTGAGGTCAGTGTTCACAGTTTTTTATCATATGATTCTTTAGAAAAAATATAAATATTTCCCTTGTGCTTCTTTTATTCTAAAGGATGATACTAGGACTCCAGATGGATCTTCTGGCATCTTATTAGTCATATTTTTTTGAAGAGATATATATATATATGTTATGGGTGGTGGGTAGGAAGTAAATAGTAATAAATATTTAATAAATTTTTAAGACTTATTAATTATAAGGGTAAACTAAATTATTTAAAAATATCTTGGAGCCATATTTAACAATGAGAAAATAATTGTATGAACTTTCTATTTAATTTTCCACAACCTCTGTTAACTTCCAGACTATTTATACAATACTATTAGAAAGCTCCATTTTATTTATTGTGATCACTAAGATAGTTAATTAATATTTTTATGTTTACAGGTTCACATCTTTAGTTGAAGCTTATCTTGGTGATATGTGTGTTTGTTTAAAGGATAAAGATTTAGCAGTAAGAAAAATGGCACTGATATTGTTGATCCAGCTTATTAAGGTGAAGTAATTTGCATTACATATATTTGTTTATATTAGAGTAAGTGGAAAATTCGGAATATTTAGAGAAATCAGGCAGAGAATGTAGTAAATTTAGATTAAATTAGTTGCATCTAAGGTGTATATTTAGATTTTGTTTACTTCGAATTGGTTTCAAGCACGCCGCGTTCATTACATTTTATTACAAATGTCAGTATCATTTTCGGAACAAACCACCACATTGAAATTCGTATTAATTTCATATTTTTTATTATTAATTTCATTGTAATAAAAGCATATTAATTTATTTTATAGGAAGATTATGTGAAATTGCGTGGTCCATATTTCTTTTATCTATTATGTATGTTGGAAGACCCTTCAGAAGAGATCAAGGAACAAACATCTTCTTTTCTAATAAACTGTGCCATAACCAAACAGGGGAATATCATGGCAACATTCTTCATACAAGCAATTTATTTCTTTAATGATTATGAGGTAATCATGCATTCTACCAAATGTCTAAAATAAATTTGTTATTTTATCCGCCGTAGCATGCACATTTCTGATGGGCTTCGGGTTTTCATCCATCGTCAGGGTAAAGTTATCAAGTTCAGTAGAAAATCAACAAGTATATTGTATAACAGAAACTTAAGTTGAAGTCAACTCTCTAAACGAACTTGATAAATTTTCCCGGCGATGGTTAAAAACCCGAAACCGGTCAGGAACATCAGAAATATGTATGCTACGACGGATAAAATACCAGATGTTATCCAGGATTGCGGATCCATTTACATAGTCTGAATATATCCCCATAGAATGAAATTTGCAATTTCCTTATATTACATAGAATAAGAGAATTTCTTCTGCTAAAAGCATAAATATGTATCATTTACAAATTTCATTTTTTAGGGAGAAAAACAGTATACAGGGGCCGAACAAGGTCCCCAGGAAAGAGAGGCTTTCTGTATTTCTGGTGGACATAACCGAGAGATAAGACGAAGGTTGTACAAATTTATGCTTGAACATATGCAAGATGATCACAGGTTCAAAATTACTCATAAGTTGTCCACAGATATATTGTGTTAGTACATAATTTAATACCATCTTGCAGTACATTCAAGGAGGTTCCATTTACTTTACCTCATTAGATTCTAACGGGGGAATTGGCTCTTCAGCCTACGCCACCGCGACACCCCAAGGATCTATTGAGGCACATTGTGGCACTTTACCTCATACTAAAAATGATAAAGACTAAAAGTGGAAGGGACTCTATCCTTCAAACTGAGAGGCAGTATCCATCAGCCTTAAGTGAAAGACCACTTTTAACATTCATAGAATTCTATAGGATGTGAAATTTAACATGTTATTCAAAGACGGTCCACCCAACTGGTTTTATGTTATTTTAGTTTCAATAAACATTATAAAATGTTTACTCTATGAAGTTAAATTGTCAAAAAAAAAGTGATAAAATCAATTTAATTATGTAATAAACTTGAGCTAGAAAAAACTCCACTAGAAAGAAGTAGAAAATTCCAAATATTTTGCATTGAAGTTCAAAATAAGTTTACCCTCTTTATTAACGCAACGATACCATAAAATTTCGTGTTTTATGCGATATTTTAGGCTCCCTAAGGATCAGCAGCAACCGAGTCTTCCTAGAAAAATCTTATGTCTCCCTCAACATCAAATTCAAACTTCTAAATCGTTAATTTAAATTTTCTTGTGTTAATAATATATTGATATATTTGGAACAACTAGAATTTTCTATATTCTAATAGGATTTTAATAATTATTTTACTACATCAATTATTTCTTTCTTAGGCGAAGTATCACAAAATATCATCGAACTAGAAGGAAATGGCGCACTTTTATTAGAAGATGCACTTTTCTGTCTTGCTTGTGATGAGATAAGGCTTGTACATATGAATCAAACGAAAGATCTTGCGGATGATGGTTCAGGAGAATTAAACCGGGACGAAATTATTGGCAATATTTGTAAACGAACTATAATTTCACAAGTATGTAAATTCGTATTATGCACTCCCTTACCTACTGTTATTTTGTTTTTTATTTTGCGCTAGTAAATGGACATAATGACGCATAATTTGATTCGGAAATATATCAGTTAAATTCACTGATTTGTAGTGTATTTTCTTTCCCGTCTGACATTGGAGGCCTTGTTTGTATATAACTTCTTAAATATATACTTCGGATTGAAGAGTGAAGTTAGAGAAGGGTATCTCCCATTTCTGTAACAAATCCTGTATCTTATACCTACATTCCTGTAATACCCAGCTTTAAATTTCTCTGAACTTTTTATGACTGGGTTTAACAAGTTTGTTAGGGCAAAAAAAAAAAATGAACTTAAGTGACATTAGGTGCAATCGGCTGCTCAGAATATTTGGGCTTTTGATGATGCAGAATACAGATCGCGGAAGGGTAACCGAGACATTTATTCTCCTCAGTTCACTCTTCTCTCAAAGAATCAATGTGCATGAGATTTATTAAGGTGGGAGTTCCTTGGTCAGGCCTTACTGCGACCCGAGGGATCTATTGTGGCACAGTGCGTGAGCGTACACTTCCTTGGTTCACTATCTTAGGAATGAATATACTGGGTGGCTAAACAAACGAGAAGTCTTTAATTTAGCCACCCCTTTTGACATCCTGGACAAATGACCTATTCTAAGCCCCGGTAGGAAAAATAAAGAGAAAATTTATACTTTTTTTTAGTGAAAATTTGAAATTTATTTTTCCATCATATCTATTATGTTCCATTTATGCAAGAATTCCTAAATTTTTTTTGTTATAGGCCTTAAAGAAGGATTATGTTGACGTGGTAGTACCAATCATATTGAATTTGAAATCCAAATTAGTTGAGTTAAAATCTCCTTTGGCCCATGATTTAAGGATAGCACTCAGAGAACTTATGAAAGACTTCAAAGAAGAGGTAATTTTTTTTTTTGTGCATCCTTTTCATCGTTCTGATTACTTTCAAAAATGCTTTCATTGTTGGATAACGGCAGACCGTTTTTGCCGTAATATTTGATAGTGTTCTAATGTTATCAATAATCTCACTTTAATCGTTTCAGATAAATGAGATATTAGCCAATGACAGTGATACTGCCGCTGAAATTTCTATGGAATTACGCAAAATTGAACAAGAAGAACAAGCTCAGTTATCACCTTCAACTTGCAGGCAACAAGAACAGCAAGTTGTTATGCTACAAAATTTATATGTCCATTGTGAAAAACTTTCACAACAGGTAGAACTTCAGTTTATTATGCCTTTTTTGTATTAACATTCACTACAGAAAATATTTTGGTATACTGATCAATAAATGGAAAAAACTAAAAAACCTTTTTTGAACAATTTGATATCGGAATTTATTTTCTTAGTCTTTGACCTGACAAAGGATATCCTATGTAGGTTTTATCAGAAAGAGGATAAAACGGCACTGCATGTGCTGTGTCAGTGTGAGGGGCTTGTGCGACTGAGGATCGTCAGAGAATGAGGAGAGGCTGGCGTTTGCAAGCTTCTTCACTCGGGGACCCCTGTCGGGACTGTCCAGTCTTATTAAGCAGACAGGTATCGAGAGTGTGCTGTAAGTGTAGGTGCTCCTCGGACCACCCAGGGGTTCCTCCGTGCAGTTAAAAGTCCGTTCAAGGAACAGGGCTAGCCCTAGGTCGTGGGTGCCACAATAGATCCATGTGGTTGCATTGGCGTAGGCTAGGTAGCCGACCCCCTTCCCCCCCACAAAATGTAATCTAATCTACAGTATTTTCATAATTACGTGTTGTTCTTATATTTGTTTAAAACATTTCAGAGTAAATATCGATTAGTTTTAAATTTGATTATAAAATATAATACGAGGTGTGTAAATTAAGTAATGAGACTGATTTTCTAGTGCTCGATCTGGCAACACTGGAGACGCGACGCATGCGTGGTAGGGCAAGTAAACATCTGATACACGACCAGTGCAAATTTGAAAATGCTAGGGTTGTTGCACTGTACGTAGTGACTTTTTTTGTGAGCAAGGTTTTTTCAGTGCGTTTTAAAAATGAGTGACATCAATTACGACCAACGTTGTGCTATCAGGTTTTGCTTCAGACTTGGGCACAGTGCAACGGAAACGTTTGAAAAACTGTGCCAGGCCTATGGAGACAATGTTTTGTCGAGAGCACAGGTTTTTAGGTGGTTTAAGTCGTTTGCAGAAGGAAGGCAGAATCCGCGATCTCGTGCGTTCAGATCGTAGTTTGACAGTCCGAATGATCGGCGAAGAGTTGAATTTAACTCACACAACCGTTCATCAAATTTTGACTAATGAATTGGGGATGAGAAAAATTTGTGCAAAAATGGTTCCGAAAAATCTTTGAGTAATTAATGAGTATTTGGCCAGTAATAACATTCCTGTGGCTCCTCAGCCTCCTTATTCACCCGACTTGAGTCCATGTGACTTTTTTTTTGTTCCCCAAATTGAAAAATCACCTCAAGGGACGTCATTTTGGAACATTGGAGAATATTCAAACAGCCGTAACCGACCAACTGAAGCTATTCCAGTATCCGAGTTCCAGCACTGCTATGACGAATGGAAGAATCGTCTTCAGCGTTGTATGGCTTCCCAAGGTAGTTACTTTGAAGGGGACAATGTTGAATTGTAATTTTATTTGAATAAAAAAAAGTAAAAAATCAGTCTCATTACTTAATTTACACGCCTCGTAATTAAAATAAAAACCTGTCAACACTAATTTGGAACCTGCAAACTTGCTATAATTTAAATCTATAGTATTTTAGCTGAAAAAGAAATAAGAATGAGAAATAAGTTGGCGAACTAATGATTTGTTTTTTTATTTATTTTCACCAAAAATGTTTCATAGTGAAAATAGAACTTTCTTATTGAATGTTTAGAATCTTATTTTGCATAGTGAATTGAATCATATTTTGGTTTTGTGTTTGTAGCCATAATCTCCCAATACTTACCGCTTCATAGCAAAAGGGATCCTAAATCCTCTAATATGTCCTCTAAGTATGTCTTAGTTGAAATGTAGACTGGGAGTAGACTAAATAAAACCTGCAATAAACCTGCACTGGGATTCGAAGCACTCGGGTAGCAAGCCTTTAATAGCTAAATGTGTCCCAATCTTCCCAATTGTAAGGTTTTTAGCCCTACAAGCCATCGCTTCGGGATACTATTGGTCAAACTTTCTCACTTTCACTTTCTCATTTTGGAGCTCATTCCCACAAAGGATTTTACTGCTCCCAGTGGTATTTTTTGGTTTTGTGTTTATAGTCATGATTTCCAAATACTTACCGCTTCATGGCAAAAGGGATTCTAAATCCTCTAGTATGTTCCATGCTTCTCAATTTCCATCGGTAAAAGATCTGTAACCGTTCGTAGTGATGGAACCCACCTTAGTTTCGTGAGGTTTAGTAGAAAGGTCATCCACCTTACACCATCTGTTGACTGGATGTAGAGCCCTCCGTCTACCCGCGATCTTTGCAAAAAACGCTCATTTTTATTATCCGAATCCTGAACAATATGAATTTTTTACTTCGAGAATCAATTACTTTCCGCAACTGTATTTTCTTGATATATTTCTATTTTTATTTTTATTTTTAGGTATTAAGAGATTTCGGATATGAGTCACCAGATATCCTAGATTCTCGTCTAAATCGAGAAAAAGAGGGAGCAGTGCATGTACCAAATGAAAGTGGAACTGCTAGAAAGCAATCAGAGCGAAACAGTACTGATAGTTCCAGTAAGAGAAGCCTTAGTACTGCTTACGGTGAATCAGATATTATTACAAATGCAACGAATACAACTGCATTCAGAGCACCACCAAAGAAAAAGTCAAGATCTAGTACATCTCCATCCTTAACTCATAGGGACCTAGAGAAAGGCAGCTTAAGACCTAATCAATCAAGTCTGAGTACGGCTTTTGGTGAAACATCGGAAAGTATGTTGCCAATTGGTCCTAGAGATAGTAGTATCCTTAATCCATTTTCAGTGAAAGGAAAGAAAAGAAAGAATATGAGTGAAGAAAGTAATGATAATGATGAGAGAAATGTTACTAATACAAAGAATAAATCTGCCATTAGTTCTTCAGACTCTTCACCAACATTATCTGAATCAAATTCTTCCGGTTCATATTGTGGAACCCCGCCTCATCCAAATAGCCAGGATTCTAGAATTGTAAACAAAGGCGGAAAGACAAGAAAAAGAAGAAAAAAATAGGTAATTTTTTATGGAAAACTTTTAAAGTAATTATTAATATCTTAAGCACTGGCTTTCAGTATCGTTAATAATTAGTACCGAAGTACAAATAAGAATAATACTGCTGATGTACAAATGTAAATAAACACATAGATTAATTGCTAGGCAAACATAAATAGTTACTATATTAAACATTTTTTTTACATTTAATTAAATATTTCTACCCCTAAAAAAAAAACATGCCGTTGTATATTTTTGTAAAATGAAAATGATCTATTTGGAATTGTCATAGACAGATGTTACAAAAATAGAATAGTTACTATTTATTTGATTTAAAAAAAAAAACATGCCGTTGTATATTTTTGTAAAATGAAAATGATCTATTTGGAATTGTCACAGACAAATGTTACGAAAATAGAATAGTTACTATTTATTTGATTTAAAAAAACAAAAACATGCCGTTGTATATTTTTGTAAAATGAAAATGATCTATTTGGAATTGTCACAGACATATGTTACAAAAATAGAATAGTTACTATTTATTTGATTTAAAAAAAAAAACATGCCGTTGTATATTTTTGTAAAATGAAAATGATCTATTTGGAATTGTCACAGACAAATGTTACGAAAATAGAATAGTTACTATTTATTTGATTTAAAAAAAAAAAAACATGCCGTTGTATATTTTTGTAAAATGAAAATGATCTATTTGGAATTGTCATAGACATATGTTACAAAAATAGAATAGTTACTATTTATTTGATTTAAAAAAAAAAACATGCCGTTGTATATTTTTGTAAAATGAAAATGATCTATTTGGAATTGTCACAGACAAATGTTACGAAAATAGAATAGTTACTATTTATTTGATTTAAAAAAAAAAATAATAAAAAAAGTTGTATTTTTATAGTGCTGCAGTTGTTATATTATTGTTGATTACTTGTCCAACTTTTTTTCTTTTTTCCCGATACTTATAAAAATGTGAATAATAATGTATATATAATGTATATAATTACATTCAGCAATTCTTGATTATATTTGCCCAGTAATTTATTGCAGCCATGATGTATAAATAAACTTCGTTGATAAAATTTCAGTATATTTATTGTTTCAATCTAAAATTTGACCATCAACGCTAACAAAAAATTCTTGTACGTTTCTGAATATGGTAAGTTCAGATAGCTTCTTAAGGCAAGGAATGTAATAGCATTCGATGACAACAGCTGAACTAAATTATATGTATACAAATACTTTTTCAATAGGCCTTGTTTTCATTTTAATTTAATGTCGGTCATAAAACCATATTATTTTAATATAATAAATTTCGACTAAACGGCTTTTTCATCAAAGTGACCATCTCCCCGCTTAATTACTTCTCTTATAATTCTAGGCATTCTCTCAATCAGTTTATAGATTGTTTCGAATTCAATATTACTCCACACACTGTACAGTATCTGCCACAGAACATCTGGAGAATTAGGGCACTTGATACGAACTTTTCCATCTAGCTCATCCCACAAAAGTTCAATTGGATTCAAGATCGGGGATTGCGAGGGCCAGACCATATTGACACATATTTTTCATCTTCTTTTTCCTTATGGTATTGTCTACCTAATTTGGAAGTATGTTTAAGGTCACTGTCCTGTTGCATAATGATTTTTTCCCCAATCAATCGCTGACCGCAGGGTAAGACGTGATTTTCTAAAATGCTTTTATAATTTTCTTTTTTCATTATCCCGAGACGGGATCAAGGATTAATACGGACGAGATCACCTATTCCATAGCCTGAAAAACATCCCCAAACCATGACCGAGCCCTCTCTGTGCATAACGGTGGGTATTATGCATTGTGGATGCACTTTTTCTGAGCTGAAAGGTTCCTCCAACCTTTCACTTTGAAGTCTTTGTATTTCAAGCCCACTCTAAACGTTTCTTCTTGTTTGCACCCTTTAATAATGTTTCAGCGTTGCAACTCTTCGTATTTAAGTTCGCTTGACGAAGTCGCCTTTGAATAGTAGAGACAGAAATTGACCTCGAACTTGTTTTAATAACTTCCCCTTTGATTTTTGGAGCTGTGACTCGTCTGTTTCTTTTACTTCATAAAATAATGAACTTATCCTCAGCTGTGGTTGTTGATTTTGGTCTCCTGGAGCGGTTAAATCTTCATGATCACCATATTTTTTATAACCGTTTGATAGCCCGGTGAACACCATTTATTGAAATTTTAAGTTCAGCCGTTATTTTTCGTTCTGATTTCCCTATTTTATGTAAAGTTTATATGGCACTTCTGGTAGCAACACTAACTTTTTTAACTTTGCCCATTTTGTATTAATTCAAAAAAGGAAAAATCAGCGAAGGAATAAGATATACTCGTAAACCGTGAAGATACACACGCAACCATGAAGATATACTCGTAAACGCAAGAAGATATACTCGTAAACCGTGAAGCTCAAGGAGTGAACTAATCCCATAAATAAAATAGAATAAAAAGTAAGTAAATAATGATTTGTTGACAAACAATGCAAAGTCCTAATCTATAACAGAATCAATAATTTGAAAGAAATTATTCTCTGTGAATTATTAACAAATCCAAGACGTAAATGGTTTCTCAAAGAGAAAAGTGTATATTATGTTAGATTGGATGGGGGAGGGCACACCTCATTCCCCTGCGACCTTCATTGAGAGGTCTATTGTGTATCTTCTGGGTAAGACATCCCTCACCTTCGCCCTCTTAAACAGGCCTAGCAGAGCTGAAAGTGGCTCCGTCATGAAGATCGTGGCTTCGGGATTGCTAGTCCCCAGTTGAAGAAACCATGTCCCTTGTCCTTGTTGAAATCTTATCACTTTTATTTGCCACTTTTTTCTGAAGGAACAATAGTAATATGCTTTTCTCTGAAATATCACTAAAATAACTGATTAGCAATATGCTTTTCTCTAAAGTACCACTAAAATAACTGATGACTGATGAAGTCCCTCAAACTTTTGAGACAAACAAATAATGCGAAAAATAAAATTCAAATAAAGGTTGTACAAGAAAAAAAATTATGTTCCTAATCAAAATGATGCTCTGTTGACAAAGTCTGCATTTTCCTTCATAGTTTAGATTTGACATCCCTAAATTTGTTTAGTCTACTGCCGCGATTTAGGAAAAAGAAATCTGGTATAAAACAATCACCCTTCATTCCTTTATTGTATAATTCATTTGCAAATAAACGGTTAGTGGACATGTATTACAGATAAATAAAGGAGCTGAGGATTATACTATTTACCTAAATAAGATCGCATTATATGATAGCAAGCTCTCTATCAGTCCAGTAGCAAGGCTTGTGACAGCAATTTGCAGGACAATTTAAGTCTCGGGATAGAACACCCTTTACAATTATTTGAAGAATATTTTAAATCGGTATTAAATATAATAAACACATGTAACTTAATAAGAGAGAAAATAACTTAATTAATTTTAGAGTCACAATTAGTCCCCTTTAACAAATAATTGAATAATTAATAAAAGACATAAAAAAATATAGAGCTAAGGAGCAAATATAAAATTTTTTTTTTCCAACTGCTTTAAGAATGTAATTTGTTGTAGATGAAGTTTATACTAAAAAATTAGGACTATATTCTTCTTATAAAACAAACAAAGAAATTCAAATTTTACATTTTAGTTGAAATAAAAAAAATAATTAAAAACAAAAAAGTTAACTTTCTGAATTCACCGCCAGGTATCAGCACTTACTTAACCTAGAATTTGTAGTAGTTCAAGTAATTGCCGCTAGACAGCATAAGCTTCTAGATATACAGAAGTGTAGTTCCAAAATTTGCCACTCGATCACAGCGCCATCCTCTGATGTAACAATTTTTCAATACTTTAATATGCGTCTTGTGAAGGGGACGGGTAGTGGTAATGGACTACAAAACAATCTTTGGAAGTAGCGACATCTAGTGACAAACTATAGAACTATAAATAAAATTGATTTCTCAGTAGGTGCTGTTATCTGGTGGCCATTTTTATAACTACAAATATGCTAATTCTAATTAGTTACTTTATTAATTAGAAAACAAAAAACTCATACACGTTTCTCTTACTCCAGTTTTTAAAATGGTAATCGACAAACTTTATAGTTAGTATACCAAATTTAATAAAATTCGTCGGTGTTTTTATGGAGAAAATCACAAAAACTGAAAAAATTAATTAGATGCACATTATAATTGAAAAAAAAGAAGCGTAACTTCATTTTTAAACTAGAAATAAATGAACATATTAATTATATTAATATATATTAATAAAATACAAATATTTATTTATCTTTTTTCCACGTTATATTTCTTTCGCAAGCTATTAAGATAATTCTTGGCATATTATTTGCCAAAATATTTTTGTGGATTAATGCTTGATATAATATTTTTCCCTCCTTTCTTTTTATGTACATTTGTTTTTCATCTAGAAGCTATAGAGGGCTACGAATATTAATATTATCGTATGTAATAACTTAGATACAATGTTAAAATGAGAAATTTTTAGACTATAGAAGGATAGATTCAAATAGCAATCCATCCTATATAATCATTATTTTTATAAGCATTTATACGTACCAACATACAGTTCAAGAACTTTTATCTAAATCTTGTCAATAAAATTTACGGGCTAATTTCATTTGTTATTTGATTGAATATTGTATTGGATATATTTTTGAAAGCAGCTTCAAAATCTCTTGAAATGGCTGGTCCAATTGCTTAAAACATTTCTTGAGAAATTTCATTCAATATTTATTTATTTATTGCCTAAAGAAACTATACATTTCTATAGCAAGAGATTGACCTCTGCTGAAAGCTGAACGAAAAATACAAACGTTAAAGAAGAAACATTACAAACATTACAGCTTAATCTTCAAAGTAATAAAATAATATGAAATACTTGAATAATAAAGTAGATAGTAACAATGTTTTAAATAGATTTTATTCATTTATACAAATTATTTTAGGGAAGGAGTTTGAGGGATCTCCTCGTAGATATCAAATAATACCTTTCCTCCAAAGCCTCAGAGATAATATAAAATAAGTGGTTTAACTTTTCTTTTTTTTCTATATCTAATAAGTGAGCAAAAACATAAGAACTGCGTGAAGGTAAATACCTATTTAACAACCTCCTTCTCAAAATTTATAATAACGGCATTCCAAAATAAAGTGCATATAATATTATCATTTTTTCCCATCGCACAAGTAAAGCAACTAACTCTTTTAGGATCAAATAAATGGGCTTTTCCATTATAAAAAATCCTGGGGTGACGATCACTAGCTACTCTAATTTGAGCTATCAATCTGGTTTTAATGATAACACCTAATATTTACAAATGACCTACCATTAGCCAAAAGACAATTAATCTATAGAAGATGCCACCCAGTTAAAAGGAATGTCAGAACCATCCAAAAGCTTCACAAGTCTTTATAGCATATCTTTAGGGTTGAGCTGTTTTACATCGATAAAATCTTCAGCCAGAATCTTATAGATTTATTAAAATTCTTGGTTTTCACTTGCCGTCATTCAACTTCCAGCGAACGAAACTATTGGGGACTTGTCGTGGCAGATTTAAGAATAACTTTAAGATATCAATAGGACACGATTGACTATAGTGAAGTAGTTCAAGGCAAAATTTTTTAACTGATCCCAAACTTCTGATCGGTAGTGTATAAATTCTTAAGGGGCGGCAATTATCTTTTTGTCCGGGGCGACGTAACCGCTAGAGCGGGCGCTGTTTCTTGTTTGGATTTCTTCCACTCTAACAACTGTCTTCCACTTTCACTCGGAAATAAAATCTTGATTATATGATACTTATTTTAAATTCATATTGTCATGTCCAAGAGATTAAGTGTTTTCTCGATAATTTTGTTTACTTGTAATTTTTTATAATTGTTTTGTTAATAACAGACGATATTATTTATTATTTCTAAAATTTAAATATTCGCATAAATTTATCAAATTATTTTTTGGATTTCTGAAGATTTTAGTTTGTGTTCTGAATTTTTTTGATTTTGTTTTAAATAATTTGCTAGATATATATAATTTTTCGTAATTTTAATATCGTGAATTTTGTTGGAAATACAAAAGCTTGAATTTTAATTTCTTTCATAATGAATAATAAGAAATATCTGGTATTTTTAACCTATTTTTGCTCTTTATTTATAACCAAATCAGTGAATAAAATGCACTTTAAAAATAAACCTTGACGAGCTTTTTTATTCAAAATCATCCAGTATTTTCCAATCGACTAAATTCCGCATTGAACATGTAATTCTTTCCCTTCCAATGAAATACTCCTCACTGCTTATGATTCTTTCGATTTGAAACTCTTTTGATTCTCCATTGAAGCGGCGAATACACCGATTTAGTTCTCATTCTCTTCACTTGGATCATTTCTTTAAAAAGAATAAAATAATAAATAAACTAATATTTCTGTGAAATAATGTTAAAAGGAAAAGGGACTGATAAAATAATATACTTTTTCTATTTTCTTTTTTAAGATTTGTTTTACGTTTTACAGAAAGAAAAATTATATTTGAATGATAATTTATAAAATACAATTGGCTTAAGTACTGCAAAAATATAGTTTACACTTTATATTCCATCAACATATCATCATCACATATTACTACCAAATCCTAATATACAATTTTTTTTTTTTTTTTAATATATACAATTTTAAAACAATACTGGCTTCAAGAAGCAGAGAAAGAATTGAATACACATTGCAATTTTTACAAGCCTAAATTATGTTTTTTTTTTTTTTAAATACTTTGTTAAAATTGCAATGTTGGAATGGCACCTCACCTTACTGTAACACATCACTATAATATCAATTTAATGACGAAATAATAATTAATTAAGAAAAAAAAAAAACTTAAGATTATGTGCTATTTTGTATAATTTAATGATAATTATATAATCAGAATAATTAAAAGAGATACCTTGTCTGCTAAATGAAACCTTAAGCATTTCCCCGCAAATAATACCTCCACCTTTTGAGAGAGAGAGAGAGAGAGAGAGAGAGAGAAAAACGTTATTACATATATATATTCATACATGCAAACAATAAAGAATTAGGATAAAGCTGAAAGATATGTCATGAGTCACGGTGCACATTCCTACTATATAAATCTTTATATATATTTGAACTTTTCTGTATATCTGTATTTTTGTCCATTGTTATTTCATATTTTTTCATCTTACATATCACAAATTTGATTTTTATTGACTCAAATATGAAAAACATACAAACATACTCATCAATAAATATTACAATAAAAAATGCAACACAAAGAAACCAGCCTACATTTTTTTTTTCCAAATACTTTATTGCTCAAGACCAAGTTTCTATGATCAAAAATACGTCCAGCGAAAGTTCTGTTTCATTTTGACTAAATTTAAATATTACTATTATTTTGTGTATTAATAATAAGATTCATTACTAAGGCAACAGCACCGCTGAAAAGATTGTTTATTTAAAAAAAAAAACAATTAAAGTAAAACACACACTTATGACACGCGATTATAATTCATAAATCACCTAAAATAATATATATAAATAAATATCTTACAACCCAAAAGAAAATCAAAGAAAAAACAAGAATAAGAATATTTTTAATGAATGCATCACAATAGTATATAATTTTTGCATGAAATAATATAATAATAATTAATAATAATGATAATAACAATTAATAGTAATGTAGTAAATAAAAAAGTCATAACCTTAAAACAGGATATCATTACAAATAAAAAATAATAATAAATACAAATTCTAAAAAGAGCATCTCAGTAGTGAATAGAAACTCTAAATTTAATTATTTATTAATTTTCATTTTAGCTTACTAGAGAGAAATGAGTTTATTTTATGTTATTTAGAGAAAAATGACGTCTGAGGTAAGAAGAAAGGCGAGAGCGAAATATTAAAAGAATATATTTGTTTGTTTTTTAAATTTTAATAATCTTATTTTCCAGAGAGAATATACAATATTTTGTAGAGCAATGGTGACATTTTGCTCTATTTCTCTCATTTCCTCTTGTATCTCTCTTTATTTACATTTACATAATGTATCAATTTTTCTTTCTTTATTAATCGCATAATTAATCCAAAATAATATCAATACATAGCACCTTGCTCTTATAGTCTACTATGGCACTGCAGTTAATAAATAGTCAATCGAAATATATTTTTAAAAAAGTTTAACTGCACTACATATATCCAGGCATGTATCAAATGTAATTATTATTAATTTGATTTATAGCAGTACTTTCTGGTATTTTGTTTACCAGAAAACAAAAACTATTCCATTATTATATAATATAAAGTGAAATATTACAGCAAATATTATTAAGATATTACGAAGAGCTTTAAAAAGTGGATATTATTTTTTTTTAAAGAGAATAGAAAAGCTATTATTATATTTTAATAATATAAGTTTGCTTTAAGGCACAGCTCATTGGTAATAAAATATTTTATATATTTCATAGTATACCTAAATACTTTTTTTTTCAATATTATTATTAAGATTTATTTCTAGCATTGAAATACATTTTTGTTCACCACAAATAATTGTTTCAATATTTTTATCTTTTCTTGTTTTAATAACATTTTATAACCTGATAGGTAACATAAATTAAAACAAGAACCTATGTATATCTGCTCTAAGTAAAATAATCATAATGTGCCATTAACATTATAATAGGAACAAAATAAATATAAAGTAATATAAATAGGGGTAATTGTCTCTCTAAATTATATGTTTACTATTAAATAATAAAAGGAAATAGGAACATAACCATGAGCTTCTTCTTTCTTTTAGTCAATTAAATTTCAACTCTGTAAAACAAGTGCAAAATATTTACAAACACAAATCATTAAGGTAAAATATTTTATATGTTCCTTTATTTTCTGTTATAAAAGTAAGATTAGAAGATAAAAGTGTCTTTTACACTTCTATTCCGATATTCCACCAAGCAACTTTACACTATGACAACAACTTCATTAATCCAGACATCTCACTACAATGTTAAATGTTTCCTACTATGTGTCCATTACAAGATCTCTAAAACTGACGCTAATGATGCAGAGAATTGTCAAAGTAACAAAAGGGTTTAAACTCAAGTAACTAAGACGAAATGAGTGATTCGCCATCTGATTGTGAGTACTCAAAAAATTCTCTCTGACTTTAGTTACCCCTTCTATCAACATTTTCCTAATCGCAAGGCCACAAAAAGATGGTGCATCTCTACATACTAAATCCACAAGCCATGCTGCGTCCTTGTTATATAGTTAGGACATCCTGCCTATTTTTCTCTTTCTTCCACCAAACATCCCCCCCACCCTCTAGACAAATAAATTCACAGGTTGTTAAAGTTCTTTTTGAACCCCCTCCAAAGCTGGACTCATATTCATAATGTAAACTCAACATTTCATTTTTTCCCTAAAGATGAAACACCTATTATAATTTCATCCTCGTCCTTCTTTACGAATGTTCGAGGGTTCCCACATAGTAGGAAGTGTTAAACATTAACTCCTTGCTTCTCCTTGTTCCAGATATTCCATCTATGGGATAAGTCTGAGATTTCCAGCACAAATAAGGTAAGTAGTTTTCTCACAGTGAAATGACTCTCTGGGAAACATATCCTTTGGTCTAGTGAAAAGTTTTTAGGGAAGTCTTGGAAGATGCCCGCTCAAGAACTGCAGGGACTTCTTCTTTTTTTTTTACCTATGGCGCAACAGCCCATCAAGGACCAAGGCTTGTCAGATGGCGATTTTTATAAGGCCTTCTTTAAAAATAAAAAATTAATATTTTAATAAGAAAAAAAATTATGGAAAATGTGGCAACATCATTTCCATCATCCGATTTGATCGGTATATCAAATCAATTATAGAACGTAAGTTTTCAATCAACAAAATCCGAATATATCACAGCTTATGTGGCATTAAAAGCAACATGCGTTGATTAACAGTTTTTTTTATTATTATGATGATAGGAATTTTGAAATGGAAGTGATAGATTTCAATTATCATTAACTAAGCATTTGAGAATATGCAATTATAGTAACTGATTAGTATTAATTACAATAATAATTAATTATAATAGACCGTATTAGCTCATGGTTACAGAATCTACATCAAATAATGAAAAAATACAATGGATTAAAAGAAATACAATTTTCTTTTTTTAAATTTAAAATATGAAAGATATTTATATAAAACTGGATTCTCCTTCCTTATAAATGGAATGACTTTTTTTTAAAAATTAAGCAATGACATAGTGAAAAGCAACATCACATAATAATACAATATCTATATGTATGTATAATACAAATATATATTTGTATATATATATTTATGTATGTATGAGCAGGGTGATCGAATGTAAAAAACGAATGTAAACAACTCTGGGAACTTGGTTTTTGTCAGTTTAAGTAAAAAATGTTATATGAACATAAGGTCCTACTTCAATCAATTACAGAACTAAACAGATTAAGCATTTATCCTATTTACCATTGAGAAAAAAAACGATTATGATTTAAAAACGAAACACATACAGTCATTTGTTAACAATAATTTAGTATAAGGAGAATTTACGAGGAAAATGAAATAATTCAGTGCAGCTAATTATGCTGTTACTGTGTTTTTTATGGTTCCTTCGATGGTAATGCTCTAGAGGATAATAATGGATATTTCCGAATAGACGCCAACCTTCCATAGGATATCCGGCCGTACATTCCAGCAGTTTCGAGACAGAACAACTGCTGTACTTAATAATTTTGGCAATCACTGGGGAGGTAAAGTTCGCAATGAAGAAAATGTAATCATTTTGGAAATTCCACAATACACATTGCAAGGCAATTGCGCCTTTCGCCGAACTGTGTATGGCAGATATTTTACCGAGAAGAACTGCATCCCTATCATGTCCATCGGATTCAGGCTTTATAACCAGATTATGGCCAACGTGTGGAGTTTCCACCTGGATGCTACATATAGTTGCTGAAGATCTAGACTTTTTGTCTAGTGATCTGTGGACTGAGGAGGCTCAGTTTACGAGAGATGGTATCAATAAATACCATAACTCTCATCTATGGTCTCTAAAAATCCACATGCTGTGCACAAATCGCGATTTCAACATAGCTTTAGTATTAACACCTGGGCTGACATTTTCAATACTCAGTCTTACATGGCAGTTACTTAGTCTTACATAGCAGATGAGATTCTGAAAGCTATCACATTTCCTAAATGAAAAGCTTCACGGTATGTTAAAAGACAAAACTCCACTACAGATGCGGCAATAAATTTGGTACCAACATGATGGTACCCCAGCACAATATGGAAGGCAAGTAACTGAGAGGTTAAATAGGCATTATGCTGAAGGTAGATAAGTGGTGGAGGCCCTATCGTTTGGCCCCAATCCCTATTAGATCACCCGATCTAAATCCTCTTGATTTTTATCTTTAGGGTCAACTAAAGCAGCTTGTATACACTATTGAAATAAACACACGTGAACAGTTACTCGAAATAATAATGGATGCTGCTAATAAAATTGGCAACAATAATGTGATGGTACATTGTAGTTCAGTAATTGATCGAAATACGATCTATGTTCAATAACATTTTTTACTTAAATTGACTTCCCCAACAATTCCCAAAATTTGTTTACATTTCACAGATCACCCTGTTTATATATTATATCTACAAATAAATTGGGCTAAATAAAAATCTGTCAAACGGCACATCCTTTTTTAGTTCCGTATAAAACTTTTAATTCTGGAAAAATGACTTTCCTTATTAATGAATTTGTTTTTCCAGCTAAAACAGCCCTATTTGGATCTTTCTTCAAGGTTTTAATGCCAGGTTTATGTACAAGAAAGGCATTATCTAAAATTTGAAACTCATAATCCAAAACACAGAGGGCATAACCCTGCAATAAAATATATAATGAAAAAACATAAGTTGAAAATCTTTTAACTAAATATTTTTCATTTTAACAAAACTGAAATATGGTGAATTTTTACCTGCGTCATTTTATCACTTTTTCCTTCCCAACTCAATCTTTCATCGTATAAAGGATCACTATGAGTTCCGATATAGATAGGTTCCCAATGGACGAAATAACCAGTACGCTTGCCAGTATGAAACACCTTAAGACCACCTTGACTAGAGTTAGCTTTTAGCCACTCTTTACTGTGAGGCACATTATGGCATCCAGGGCACACTTTCTTATGGAACGGAATTGCAGATCCATTTTTTAACATTGATACCTATTAAAAACATAATATCCAAATTAAGTTACTTTTATTAAGGCATAATATGTATGAATTAGCGCTTTATATAATTTACCAGACAATAACTAGATGGAGGAAAAAAAACAATCGTTTTAATAGTTACTTACTAATTCAGTCTTATCATTTGGGAGACTCATGTTTGCTTCCAATTCAAAAATTGACAAGGGAAAAACCTTTGGGTTACCATGTCTGAGAGGAGGACCACGTCGTCTGATCATATCAAGGAAGTCAGCTATAACTCCTGGGCTAGGATAAAGTTCAATATCAGAGGCCAGCAGAAAGTGTGTTGTAGCACTCTCTCTGGCAATATTACGACCAACATTTATTGGATACAACAATTTCTTTTGTGATTTGTATGTGGTAGTATTTAACCAAGGTGCAGGACTCGAACAATTGTATCTGAAATTATTACTCTAAATTAAAAGTTGGTTAAAAATACTAACCTTGTTTTATCAAGAAGTTTAAGGGCTAACAGTGAAGTTAGATAATACAAAAAATAATCAGTATTAATAGTGAAAAGAAACCAACCTGGTTAAGAACAGTCTATCACTTTTGGGCACCGACTTGGGCAGATGTTTAGATGGAAAATAAATATGAAAAGTAACAAGTTGTGAAACTGGTAAGGATGAACAATCTCTGAGAAAATGTATAGTTCGCAGAGTGGTGTCAAAGTCAGTGCCTGGAGCGTGAAGAGCAAGTGAGATGGGTCCTCGCCATCTGTCTAATAAAGGTTCCAGATTATCCAAAAACGTGTAATCTGCATGTGTAGTGTAGGTTATACTCTCCCAACACCTGTAAAAATAAATAAATAAGAAATAGTTATTTAGCTGACAAGATAGTGTAAAGTACTATTTTTACACACTCGGATAGTTCAGGAATGTCCACACGAGTGAAGAAGGTTATACACGAGCTTCACGCTTGGCTTACATACTAAGATTTTTTTTAAACAGCTAAAACTGTCTAAAATAATATTTCCTGTTAGTAGAAAGTAAAAAGGTTAAAAAAATTGTAATTCATATACGGAACCTCTAAGAGAATGATGTCCATTACAAAGATTAAAAATCACTTAATCCTTTATCAGTTAATCTTCCTAGACATTAACAACTTTAGCAACTGATTTTAGTCAAATAATTGTCATTTAACTGTTTAACATGATTAACTGTTGTAGAAAGAAATATTTCTAATACATACATATCTAGACAATTGAGAACAGTAAAAAATATTTATAACATAAAATTATTTAAGCAAGCAAGTTATTAATAAAAATTTTATTTCAATTAGACCCAAAAGAGTAAACGTTTCTTTAAACTGTCACTCAAGCAGAAACGCTGCCAATGAAAATTTAAGAGTACAATATCTTCTTTCATATAATGTTGGCTCACCTTCAAGTGATGGTATAATGTACTCTTTACCTACACATCCTCTTACAGAGAACAGATTAGTATCGTTACACAAATTTTTAATTTCTTCTGTGATTAAGGAACTATTTGATATAACAAACACGTTTATCACAATTTTGTAAATAATGCATTATACAATAAAAGTTAAAAAAAAAGTAATGTTAAGTTTTATAAAAAACAAAATTATAAGAGTGTAAAAATTTTGAACAAGTAAAAATATATTATTTTATGGCCTGATAAAAAAAATGGATTTCTATAATCATAGCTCAATATCTGACTAATAATAAAACATTATTTTAAATAAAATAAGAGACCTTATTTTTTCAGTCCTGTTCGAAAAATATGCCTTAACAATTCGTGTTTGATTGTGCAGGCAACGAACATATTATTAGATAAGATACTCTTAAAACATTTACCTTTAATGTGGCTTTTTAAATTTTATTTTAAAGACGTGATTACGTTTAATTGAACTCAAAAAGAAGTAATTAACACCATAATATCAAAAATATTCCCGACTAAATATCAAATAAGTTTGAAAATGTCACATTCTTCATTCTCGCCATTAATCTGACACATTACATCGCAAGAAAAATCCAAATTTCTGATCAAAATCGAGGCATGCTTAATAAACACCACAGACTTTTTTTGGAACAGATGGCCAAGTCAAAGGAAGAAGCTCTTTATTAAGGAACAAACTCAAAACTTTTGTAAAACAGGAGGGAACATATTGAAGAGAACAAAATAACCAGTAAAGGTGGTTTGTCTGGTAATGGAGTTCCCTGTTACTAAATAAAGACATGAATTTATGGTTGTTCGGTGACAAATGCTTTGTATCGGCATGAATCGTACGTGAAATCGGCGCATTGTCTCGTTCTGTTGTGCAGGGATGGCTGAATGAGAGTGATTCATATCCAGCATGTAAGACTTGTTAAAGCAATGCAATTAGATAGTATGCTTTAAACAGAAAGGAAGTTGTGGTAACATCATTTCTGACCGCAATAGATACTTTGTGATCGTGGTGGTCAGGCCTAAAGGTCAATGCCAGGTTGTAATAATCTAACTTCTTTATTCTGTGATCAATGCAGTAGTTGTTATCGTCTAAAAATAAGATCTTACCTGAACTGTGTAGTTGCCAGTATATAGTTGTATAAAACCCAGTAATCACCACGTTGAGCAATGTACTGCAACGGCCGCCTATCAACACAGTCAATATTAGTTTGCGAACTAACTGTAGTACTATGTTCCGTTGTCGGAGGACTGGTTCTGTTCGTTGGCATCGCTGAACTGCCGGGTCCTAGAAGCATAGAAATAAATATTCAATGTATCATTTTTATATAAATATAAAATAACTAAGAAACTCTATTTAATGATAAGATATTGCAACAGAATTCTTGAGAAGTTTTCTCTAAAAAACTAAATAAATATACACATAACAAGAGCAACAAAATTCCTAAGAGAGAAAACTTATGTTTCAACTAATAGACAACTGCATTTACAGCTTTCACATATGTGGAAAGTATCACATATTTGATTCTATCATTAAATAGTGTTGTAGAATAGGGTATTATGAAGATGATATTACTGAAATTCTAATTTGCCAAAGTACCTCAAAATTGCAAAACAGTAGCACAAAACTTATATTCACAAGTTAAGACTTGGCCAGTAACTATTGAAAGTAATTAAAAGAAAGCTGATCAATTAATTAGATGGATTAAATATCATTAAGAGATTAATTAAGTAAATAGAGACTTTCAATTAATAAAGAAATTTCTATAAGTGATATTTCTATAAGTTATTCACTTTTCTCAATTATTGAATTTTATTTTTAGACGGCCTGAGGAATGGACGACAATATTTTATTGTATAACAAACAATATTCAATTTTCAACAAAGAAGGGAACACAAATTAATTATAGACGTCTCAGTTTGCCCCCCTCTCCCTCAATGAACAAATAAAGAATTTATGCTCCTCAATCGATTCTGTAGATGCAGCTCTCTGTTCTTTCCACATATGATTGTTATTTATCATTTGTGGATTAAGTTCCACATAAATACTGGCAATCTTCTAAAAACTTGTATCAATGTTACAACTATTCAGGACGGCTGATATATATCATTATATAGTAACGTAAATAGTATAATTATTGTGTTGTGTTGAACTATATTTGAATGACACTATCTGAGGTATAATGGCTATGTTACGTTTAAGAGCAACCCTATGACTGCTTCGACAACTCAGTGAAGACGGTAGGTTTCGGGTAAGCAGCGAAAAAAAGGGCAAATGTTCTGTTTTCAAGAAGTTTATTCTTTAACTCTTACAAAAAAAAAAACTTGCGGGTTTAATTATATTGCCCAAAATATTCAAATACAAACAACCTCTCATATCTCGTCTCTCTGTGTAAAATGATTTAATAACTGCTCAAATTATTTTTTAAAAGAGCTGCAATTAGCAACCAGGTGATTTATTACAACTTGTTATTAATATACAAAATTAGGCGGTTAGTTTCTCCATCTGTCCAGAGATGCCGCTGCCCTACCTTTTCTTCTAACAGGGGTTAGAAAAATATTGTATGGAAGAATGTTAACAATAAGATGATTTTTGTTGTGAATATGTCATTTTTTCTTTTATTTATGAAAACTTGCATTTTCAATGTAGATAATGTTCTCATTATGCAATTAATTTTTATGTAAAATTATTATTCTTAGTTAAGTCAATATAAGTTTTTTTGACTGATCTGTCCATAATAAGAATCATGATAATTTTGTGTTACGCAGGGTCCATAGCACCTTCTTATCTTCTACACAAATAAATGTTGTGAAGGTATAAAAAAAGTCAGCACTGCGGACTCATCACGTATTCAACTACAATAATATAAGTATTAAGTAGTAATTACAGGTAGTATTACTGTGTTTTATAGTAAATAATTTAAAAAGTATAAAGAAGTAATTAAAGGCGTATAGAATGGCTAGGGCATTTGATGAGAATGAGTGAGAATAGAGTGCCGAAAAAGCAGCTGCTGTTGGCAAGAATTTACGGTAACAGAAGAAAAGGGACACCTTAGAAGGCGGTGGATTCAAGAGATTGAAAGCGATCTGTCTAGAACTGGAACCAAAAGGCTGTAGTTAGAGATGACGGGAAGTAAGTTGTCGAGGAAGCTAGGTCCCACACTGACCTATAGTGCTGCGCAGTAAGTAAATTAGTAATTAACGAGGAAGAAATCCTATCACAATGTAAGTAAATTTTAATAAATAGCGTTTGCCAAAGTCTTTATCAGACTAAGATATTAAAAAGAACCTTATTTTTTATTATTGTGTAAATCAAAAATACAAAAAAAAAGGTGGAAAACTGCAATAACTAAAAAAAAAATAGCTGAAACTAGGATTTACCTAGATGGAAGAAAATAGAATCTTGTTGTAATGATAATAGACAGGAAGGAACCTATTTAATTTATAATTCCCAGAATAGTATATTGTGCAGGATATATGTGTATAATTCATAAACATTTAATTATTGTTTAGGTCGGGCAAAGTTGATAGAAAGGTTATGGAGATCTTTCTTTTTTAATATGCTTTCTTCTTTCTTCTGTAATATGCTTGATTTATTTCTTCTATTTCAATTTGAATCCTCCACGCGTTGGTCTAGTGGTTAGCGCACTCGCCTTTGGTGCGAGAATTCAGGGTTTGATTCCCGCGAAGGCAAAGCCGATGTTACCCAGCATCGTGCATCGTGGGAAAAATAGTTCGGCGAACCTAGATAGCGAAGGTCTGAACTAAACGGCGAGGAAACTACGGCAGGCTTACTACACGTCCCCAATATATCGCCGTCTGGCAAGTCTTGGACCTTTATGGACTGTTCCGCCAAGAGTTTTTATATCTAATTGAAACTTCATTCCTTTCAAATGGAGGGTTTCAACCGAAAAAAGAAAACAACGTTAAACAGGCAATAAACGGAAGGAAAAGCTAGTGGTTTTTAGGAAGCATTCTATTGACTCCATGGCATGGTCTATTATTGCGGTGAAGGCAACATATAAGAGGGAGATGATCCATACCCAAGATGTGCTATAAAAAGTGAATTAGGGGATTCTATTTATAAGAAGTAAGTAACAAACTAAAATAATGTTAAAATAATACGGTTGGACAATTGGTTAAATAAAATCTTCTTTCTTTAAACCACTGACCATGAGAATAAGATTGATCATCAGCGGGCTTGTTGTAAAGGTTTAAGATTTATGGAAACAGGAAAGATTCATTATTTAATAATAATAATAAATAAATAAATAAAATATCCTTGAAAGAGAAATCCTTGTTCTCTGCCACGTCATTCTACACAAAAACAAACTACTTCAAATAAATAATTGCCATTAGTCTTTAAAATATTTATTTAACTGCCACAGAGTCATGCCTGTCATTGGGATAAAATAAAAAATACATCACACGTAATCGAACAATTAGATAATAATAAATATAGTAAGCTTACTTTTGTGGTTAAAGAAAAATTAAAGTCATAGAATAAATATAGAGGCTTTAAGAATGTTTGAATTCAAAATGCCCAAAATTTTGATATACTATACTTTACACAAATCATACCAAGGAGTACAATAAATAAATTATTTCAGTACCAAAAAAATATGTACAACTGAAACTTTCATCATCTTTATTGTAAATTATATAGAAGAAATTCCCGAACCTTAATATACCTATCCCAGGAATTCGATCTTGAGTTTGGGAATTGCAACGCTGATGAAGACTGTATGAAACAGTCGAAACGTTGGCTGAATCGTAGTTGTTTCTATGTAGAACCTAAACTCAAGATCGAATTCTTGGGTTATTTTTCTTTTTCAAGTTCTTCTTTATTCAAAATTATGGAACTTTATTGGGCCGAACTTTTCTTCTCTTTCAGTAAGAAGAATTCACATATTCACAGATCTAGTGAATGCTTGTGAGTGAGGGCATTAAGAAATAGCTCATAACAAAACTATCCTGCTCAGCTAGGCAGAGGCACACTCTGAGGATGTTATTCTTGTAGGGTCATCTAATTTTCTTGCACGAAATATCACCCACTTAGAAGAGAGCTAAAGCGTAGAGGTACACTGCCGTGTTAACAAGAGCATTGCCTCCCTATAGCCACTTTATCCAAACTGGGTCTTCTTGTTTGGAGATTCACTTTGTACAAAATCTGAAACACTCACGCGACTTTCTCTTACAATTACAAAAAAAGACTCTTTAAACTGCAGAATTGAAAATTTTGAAAGATCGTAATATTTTCTCATTTTTGGAATAAGAGAAAATAAAAAACGTTCATTTCATTTTTTTATTAATGAGAGCGGGACCAATGACATCTTTTTTTTAATATCTTGGCTGACATTAAATTCTTTTACAGCAGCAAAACGGTGCTCCTCCCCCAGCGACTAAGACGGCAAACCTATGTAATCTCTTTGTCGTCATCGTGTAATTTGTTTTCTCCCCTCATTTATTTCCAGCCCGTATGGTATTGCTCCCTTCAATAAGTCTTTCAATGCAGACACAGTTCTTGCCACAAGGGCCACATTATCATCAACATTTGCCAATATCTGTTTTGGGAGATTGTAGATGGTGCCTCCGGGATTTTAAAAAGGCCGGGATCCCTAGAGTCTAAGCTCCACTCTTGCGGGAAAAGCCTGGGAAACTTCACCTTGTAAGAAAATAATGGCTATAGTGTCGGTTAGAGCCATCATCTGTACCAACCTAGATGTGAGACGAACTAGGAGAATAAATTAAGTCTTCCCTGTGCTCGCCTCTAGACACTGTCTATTTAAAGAATATTGCTTTCAAAGAAAACACTGTTATATTAGATTCAGAATTAGAAATTGAACACTGCAATATGACTTCAGATTTTGGAAAATATTCACCTAATTTTATTCGGCATCAGCACACACATACATGTGGCGCCGATTTTATGTTGCTATATAGTGTAATATATATATGATTTGGGCTATATGAATGTAAATGTTCCACATTAATAAAGGGGCCAATTAATGTAACTTGTGTGAATGTTTCTCAACAGATTTGTTTTTTTGAAGTTAAATAATGAAACTGATTGTGATTGAAAAACCCTTCTTGTGTCCTGACAGACTGACACCGGAAGGAAGGCGCTGACAAACATAAAAATAAAAGTTTCAAACGGACAGCGAAAGCGCATTAACTCAGGGGAGTGGTGAAAATGATTTCTCCACACTATCCAGTTTAACCCCTAACAAAAATCTTCCCATAGATCACGACCAGGTCAACAGATTCTATTTATCCCACGCTTTTTTTTTACTTTAAATCGTTTTATGTAACAAAACAAAATAATTAATAAATAACTTCCTGGTTAATTAAAAAAAAAAAAATATATATGAATTATGTGGTAAAAGTAAAATTCAGAGTATTTAATTGATTTTCCTTTAGGAATTAGGTCATATTTGTTCAATTTATCCATAATTGATTGATCAGCAACATTAAATATTTGATTTTCACATTTCTTAAGTTTACTTCTAAATTTGTTCCACACTTTTTATTGATTAAATCATAGACGGTTAATAATTACTTTCTCTTCCTGCTGGGTGATAAAATATTGGGAATTTGTCAAATTTTTGAAATTTAGTTTTCACAAGAATTATATGTTTTTGAGGTCTCCTAAAACCGAAAAACTTGTTTTTAGAAATGTGTGTGTGTGTGTGTGTGTATACGTACGAGTAACTCAAAAACGGTAAACAGTAGAAAGCTGAAATTTAGTATTCCATTTTAGGCTCTATCAAAGGATGTAGTAATAAGATTTTTGTCAAAATCAGTCTATCGGATGTACCACTTTATACAATATATTTTTCAGTTCTTTTGTAACAGCAACCAAAGAGAGTAAAGAGAAGAGAAACAAACCCAACCACTCTCTCGGACTGGAGTGGGAGAAACTGTATAAATACAGCGACAGACAGTCCATAGGAAGACAGTTCAATATAGTTCATCATCTTGCCAGTCACTTCGTGTCATTTTCATACCATTCTCTATTGTAAAGTCCAGGTAGACTGTGTCTCTATATTATTATACATAATTAACCAGTGTTAACTCCGTTAAATTCTCTCCACCTAACAGCAACCGAGAGTAAAGAGAAGAGAAACAAACCCAACCACTCTAAAGTTGGGACTAAAGTGGGAGAAACTGTATAAATACATCGACAGACAGTCCATAAGAGGACAGTTCGATACAAATTCTCTTCATCTACCACATCCATTATATTTTTTGTTTGCCAATTTTCTTGAAAGCGGTTCCATTGATTTTCTTAAAAACTTGTTATATAAAGAGCAAATAATCATATATAATAACCTTCAATTTTTATTTGAAACCTTTTTGGCGGAGAAATTCATTTAAGTGGAATACTGGGAGGAATAGGTAACATTTTGGCTTTCTTTTATATACGTATATTGAAAGTGCCACTTCAATATATTATACGATTCTATTGTCTATATAATATTAATAATTTAATATATGACTAAAATTTCGTGTCTGAAGAAAATTGGTTTACCGGAAGTTATTTTTTTTATATTATATTTTGCGTATAAAACACAGTTACGACGTAGTGCACATATATATATTATGTATTTTCAGTTATATGTAAAATTTGTTACTACGGAATAACCCGTATAAAAAAATCACAAATACAAAGTACATAGAATTGCAGCATGAGAAAGTATAGTGTGTGTATTTCACAATTGAATTTTTTGTTTTGTTTTTGTTTATTGTGAAACTAGAGTTACAATAAAATAATCTATCCATCCTTACCTAGGGTGTTAGTACTGGGCGCGACGAAACTTGGCGGCTGGGAACCGATATCAAGAAGTATCCGCCTGGAAGGTTCGCCGGCCCTTCCATCGTCAAGGGCCGGCACTCCCTCCAAACCCAGACCTCCATCACTAGGCCGCTCTGTCCTGTAACATTACACAATATATTATTAATATAGGCAATCAGCATATTTTTTTTTTTTCTTTTTTAAAACAAAATACAAAAATAAGAAAAGAAAAAAAACTATTGTAAACACTTTCTCCCTGGTCAGATGGATAGTTTGGAGGATTGTTTATTCACGTTTGGGAGCTGCGGAGAGAAGGGTGAAAGCAGTAGGGGCTTTCCCCAAGGAGGGAGTTTGTCTCCACATTTGTGGTGCCTCATCGTGGATGAGCTACTTTGGGAGATGAACCGTAGGGGATTTTACCTGCAGATGTACTCTGATGATGGGGTAATCTTAACCACAGGGAGACATCTGAGTGTGGTGGGTGACTTGATGCAGTCGGCGTTATCTTACGTGGAGCAGTGGTGTAGGAACTATGGCTTGTCCGTTAACCCGGACAAAAGTTCTTTAGTTTTATTTACTAGGAAGAGGAAATTGGAAGGGCTTAGGAGACCTAAACTCTTCGGTAAGGAATTGCAGATTTGCAGAGAGGTCAAATATTTGGGGGTCCTCATCAACAATAAGCTGAATTGGCGGGCCCACATTGAGTATATTTGTGAGAAGGGGCAGAAGGTATTCTGGCAGTGTAGGAGATTAGCGGGTAAAACCTGGGGAGTTAATCCCCGAGGTATCCACTGGATTTACGAGAAGTTGGTGAAGCCAAGGATGCTGTATGCAGCTGTGGTGTGGTGGTCTGGCTCCTTGGTGGGGAGGAATAGCAAAAAGCTGTTGGGAGTACAGCGCACGGCCTGTTTGGCTATTACTGGCGCGATGAGAACGACACCGACGGTGGCATTAGAGATGCTGCTGGGGCTAATCCCCCTTCAGTATGTGGTAGTGGGAGAGGCAATGAAAGGGTACCTCAGAATGAGGTGCAAGGGAGAATGGGTGAGAACCTTTCGGGGGGATCACACCAGGATCGAGGACGAAATTTGGCGAGTGAACCGATTTCTGCTATCCAAACTTGATGAGACGAGCAAGAAATGGGGATTTGAGAGAGATTATGAGATTGGTAGTATAGGGGATGATAACCTCACGAGGCCAACGGAGTCGGGCAGCGGTATTATTCGCTGCTATTCAGATGGCTCTAGGCAGGAGGGTACTGGCCTGTCGGGGGCGGGAGCATGGTTTCAGGAGTTGGATAGAGGGAGTTCGGTGGCCTTGGGTGGTTTGGCCACTGTTTTCCAGTCTGAGGTGGTGGGCATCATTGAATGCTGCCACCTTGTGGGGAGTAGCTAGGAGAGTTTAAGGAAGTGCGGATCTTCTCCGATAGTCAAGCCGCACTAAGGGCTTTGAGTAAGCCTTGGTGGAGTTCGAAATTAGTGGGAGAATGTAGGAGAAGGCTTAACGCTTTGGTAAGGTGCATCTCTATTGGATACCCGGACATGCGGGTATAGAGGGCAATGAGAGGGCGGATCGGCTGGCCAGGGAGGGATCATCATTACCATTTTGTGGTCCTGAACCAGCCCTGTTTGTTATAAAGACGTTTCACGACAAACAGATTAGGCTTTGGGAGACGAGAGCTTTGGAGAAACGCTGGGGGGACACGCAGGGGTGCCTCCAAGCTAAAAGATTTATAAAGGTAAGCAAGCAGGGAATTTCGGAGTATCTCCTGTCTCTTAGTAGGACGGGTTTGAGAACCTTGGTAGGGATAGTGACTGGACACACTTGGGTGTCCAGTCACTTGTTTAACATATGGAGGACGCGGAGTCCCATTTGTCAGAACTGTGATGACGGAGTTAGGGAAACGGTGTATCACTACTTATGTCAGTGTCCCCGTTTCGCTGGAACTAGGTTTCGTATATTTGGGAGGACACCACTCCCGCAGGATTGCCTGGGCGAGCTGGAGTTTAGGGATATCTTGGGATATTGCAGATTAACCGGCAAGTTACCGGGGGAGATTAATTAAGGGGTCACGGGGGGTATCGGGGGGATAAGAGCCACATAGGCTTAGGTCCCGCGCCTTTGGGCACCCGTTTGATAATAATAATAACACTTTCTATAATCGTCTGCCTAATTAGCAAACCTCGTAACTCCACTTTTTGCCATTTTTAATATTTTTACGACATCTGTTAGAAGAGATGGGTATTCACATGCTGAGAAAATATAGTTAACTCCAATTCAATTGTAAGTGTCTCACTAAAATTCAATTTAGCAAACCTGTTAACTCAATCATTGAATATTTAAGTTGGCAAACCTTGTAATTCCTTCTGTTTACATTGCAAAAATCCGTATCTCCAACATAGATTTTGGTAATCCCTCGTAACTCCATTTGTTACTTATTTTACACGACAACAAATAATTATAATTTCTTCAAAAACCATTTTAATAATGTCTTAATGATACAATATCTTGTTTTTGCAATTTTATCAAAACACTTAAATCTAGCAAGGTTTTCTTTCTCTCTTCTGTAAAGTTGGAGCAATAAGGAGTTACGGAGGTTTGCTAATTAGGCAGACATAATTGCAATTTTATTTAAAAAATGTTTTTGAATATTTGAATAGAATTATCAGGTAAAATGTGGTTTCTAAAATGTGACTACACTGAATCCATGGCACGCTATACCATCTTGCCACAAAAATATTACTTCTTCGAAAATTTAGAGGTAAAGTTAAAGTCTCAGTTTCCTGTAAGTCCTCGGCAAGTCCTGATCGTCATTATTAATGCTTTTAAAAAGCAATCAAATCTTAATTCTAAAAAATATCAATTTTTAGCCATTTTCAAAACTACCGTAGAAACCTACCAAAAAAAGTAATCATCAAAATGTCTCTGTGATATATATATATATATTAGTAGTTCAAGAAAATATATATCTCTTGATAAGATTCTGTTTGGCCTAACTCATTGCTAATGTTCTATTACGAGCGTTCCTAGTTCGAAACATATGTGTAAGTTCAACCTATGGGCGATAATTTTTAGCAGACTTTACATTAATAAATTCAAAAAACTTAAAAAGATGAATATAATCAGCTTCGATTCTAAGCAGCACTTCATATAACCAATAAGTGCAAATGTATATGTAAATAAATGAAAGTTTCTTCAAATTCAATTTTAATTAAAAAACAAAAAATAATAAACAACATTTTGGCACCATATTATAGAGTTATTTATATAATATAGTTGGCAAATTATCTAATATTTAATTTTGTTTGGGGGCAAACATTAAAAGATTTTGTTGACAATGGTGGAGAGCAGTTTGATAGGGAGTCTGGCACATGAAAAGTAATTTTTAGAAATTCCTTGTTCTAGTTCCAGCTGCTACTACATTCACAATTACATTAAAACTTTGCTGTTTCGCTCGGCAATGATGAAATACTTAAAACATTTAAGCATCTCCGTTAAATAAGCAGTTATTTTTTAAAGAGCCAGATTAGGCACTTAATTTTTATATTAATATCTTAACAGTGCCTTATGTATCGTAAACAATTTTCGGAGATTGTAAACCTCATTTGTAACAATTTTCTTTTTGTATCAAAATTATTTGTTTTTTTTTTGTTTTTTTTTAAAGTATTAGAATAAACTAAAACATTATCAAAATTGTTGAAGACAATGTTTTGGTTTGTGGGGATATCTTGAAATATAAATTTTCAAATTAATTTATTTTTAATATAATTTTGGGCTGTTAAACTATATACACGAAACAAATATTTTTCCGTTAACCAAAATTTAAACTTGATTGAAATAAAGAAATGTAAAAGATTTTCGATCACCCCCTACGGTGTAAAAATAAGTGAGATTTATGGTAAGAATTCCTAAAGTTTCAATAGCTTACAAGTTTATAACAGCTTATGTCTTTGGAAACCTTACATTTCTAGAAATAAACAATTTGCAACATGTAGTTCCGAACAAAAGGAATTCCAGTAGAATTGAAGTTTTGAGAAAGTTGGCTTTGTAATCGATAAATGGAGAAAATAAATGAAAATTAATAATTGACAATAATTCAGCATTTGTTAACAAACTGTTTAGATTCGACTGAAAATGAATAGATTACTACTTTGGGGGGGGCATACAGTTCTGAAAGGATCAGGCCTCATCCGAGCTGAAGCTTTCTCCACTTCTCGAGATCGCCAGCCTTATAGAACACCATCTATGCAATCTCATGCTTTTTAGGTCTTCTTCGGAGACATCGACTACTAGGAGTGCCCCACGGCATACTCTTAGACAAGCAGTTCGCCTACATTCGCGCTTCACATGACCTAACCACCTCCGGTGTCCTATTTTAATGAAGGCCACGAAGACCTGGTTCCTAGTACAGGGCCCTTAACTCCGCATTCGACCTAAATCTTCCTCACCCATACATTCAGAGAGCGCTCAACCTCCCCCAGACGACACCCAAGTCTACTAATATAATATGTAACTGAGGGTGTAATTACTGTCTTATACACGTTTCACGCGTTTAGAAATTGAGTTACTTCTGAATAGAAGCTCGCAACGATCCCTAGCTTTAATGTCAAAGCCAACGTCATTAGATTCAGTAAGAACTGCACCAAAATATTTATAAATTTTGATCTTCGTTATTCATTGCTTATCATTTCGTATTTTGGTTAAAAAAAAAAAAAATGGATTGTTAAGAATTAAAACAAATCTAAATTTTGCTATATTTATTAAATATATAATATAAATTAACTATCCAACAGTTTTGAAATTATCTGTTTATTCGAAATTGGCTATTGTCTGATAAGTTTCCATTATTTTTAAGGTATTATATTTGAAAAAAAGGCTTTATTTTGATAAATGTATAATATTTGAAATATGTAATGTGATTACTATTAAATCTAATTTTGGCTGTTACCATGCCGACTGCCTTGAAGAATTGCTGACAATTAATTTCGATTCTTTTTTTATGTTATTAAAAGATAACAAAAAATCTGAAAAAGAAGCAACTAACAGATTCTTTGACCTTGTTGATGTCCGGTGTTAATCTTCCAGGATATCCGCGTGGATTGAATACTCAATTATCTTATTGTATAAAACTGGCTGCAGACCCCTTTATCACTGAAAATCAGCGTCACAAAAGGGCATTTTTTTTTTTAATGACACTTTTATCTTATAGCGGTAACTAGTATTTAAATACGAATTTTCTTTTATTGATAAGTCCAAGGAAGGTTTCGCATTGTATCCTGCACTGGGGTTAGTTCTCGGCCATTTCCGTAAACATTCGTGACATTAATTTTTCTCTATTTAATCCATTGGTCCTTTGCTAAGCTTGAAAAACACATTGACATTGGAACGTATCCTCATCAATATGTGCATTCACCAAGATGTAAAAAAAAACTGTCACATGTAAGGCTTCATAGAGGCGCCTTAATTTCTTATTTTATAGTTATATTAGCTCCCAGATGTTACATTAAATAAAGTAAATGTACGAAGTGGCCGGAATTTTTGCCGGTGAGTGTATATTAATAAGATCTATATATAGATCTATAATTGAATAATAAATCTAATCATAAACTCAATTGCTGGACGAAAGCAATTTTTGAAAGTAAAATAATGATAAACATTCTTTAGATAATATAACTGATGCCTTTAGGATGAAGTTTATTAGTGTTCAGCTAATAAAAGCTTATTATCAACACACGATAAATTAGAGTTGGATTGTGGACAATACTTACTTATTTATCGAAATGTTTTTAATAAATTATATTTTTCCAAAATTAAAAGTTGATATATTAAATTTAACGATATTGACTTAGAATCTCGATTAAATGTCTGGCTGCCTGCAGAGGGGAAGGCTAGTTACAAGTGCTCAGACATGTAAAGTTAATACAATTAAGTTTTAGTGTTGTTTTTTTTTAACATCTATATTAAACCCATTGTAATTCTTTCCAAATTTTTCCTAGGGTAACGGATAGTAAATTCTGATTATAAAATATGTATTACCAATCTTAAAGAAATTAAGACAATGATTTACTTCAAGCATTTAGTCAAGTATGCCTTTGTTTTCAATTTCTTTTACTGCTGTGGGTGTGTATGGTCAATATACTGGAAAACCACAGAAAGTCCAAACTTGATATATCAAACTCGGCCAAAGAGGTAGGGTTATATTTTTCTCTATTGTGTTATTTTAATTTATTATACGATTCTATCATTAGACTTAAATATGTTGACAAAATTCCAAGTATGAAAACATTCGGTTGACCGAAATTACGTCTTTACTGAACAGTTTTTCAGTTTTCTTTGATTTTCTTTATAAAAACACCAAACAGGTTTCATTAAACTGAACTTCTCGGGAAAGAATTATAAGTTTGAAGAAAAATCTATGTATATAATTATGTAAATCGCAGTAAGCATAAAGTGTTGTGTGAATGCTGCTTCACACCAGACATTTATTTCTAAGATATAATTTGATCATATAATTTGTATACAGTCTACTCCTGTTTAAAAATAAAATACACAAACAGAAGGACACAATCAGCTGTGTATTGCATCAAACGAACGCCTGGAAAATAGAGCGGTATCTACTTTTTTTTTCAAACAATAAGCTCCCAGTAAGGAAGAATCAAAGGGCAACAATACTGCTGGACTTGAACTCCTGGACCTCTGTGTGGGAGTCCAGCGCATTACCACACTGAGCTAACCCCTCACTTTTCTTATTTTAACAGTCGCTGATAAATCATCATTTCTTTGGTATACGCACATTAATAAGAAAAAATAAATATATAATTTCAATCATATATTTAAAATATATGATTTTCTTTAAATTTTGTTGGGCTTGCACCGTGAAAAAATAACGGTGTAGGGGATTTCATACCTGACTGTGATTTGTATGGTAGCGCTCTCTAGCATAATTAATAATAATTCCTTGTAACGAAATTTTAAATTTTAATCTACTTACAGCATTATTCAAAATTTTTTGAGAAAAATATTTCTAATACTACTCAAATATATTATTTATTTATTTATTTGCTACAATCAGCGTAAAAGCGCTATAAAGTAACAATGATCACCAGTATATCACACAAAACATTCAGAGTGGAGAACTTACTCCGGTGGTAACACTCCAAACACTACTCGGTCATTCTCGTCGTCAGTGAAAAGATCGCGAGACCACTGTCTTTTAAGACATCTATGACTAGCTAGTATAGTTCTGGAAGAGAGGTGCTGTAGTAATTGATTGGGATGGAATTTCCTATAATGCTTTTCAGCAACTTAAAAAAATGAAAGGAATATTAAGATCTGTATGAATAGTTTGATTGGAGACATAAAAGTGAACGGTTAACTATGGAGCGGAGAATATTGGATTGCAAAGATTGGATTCTTTGGAAATATAAATTGAACTCCATACCGTGAACTCCCCCATAGGTTTTAATAAAGTAATATAAATTAGTATTTTGCTGTCCAGGAGGGGGAGAGTTTAGATCTGTTGTTCTTAGGTGCTTTTGGAGTTGTCTGATAAGTTTTGCCCTTTTAAGTCATGTATTGGGAATCCAGTTTAAGTCTTTTGTGTCCATGTAAAGCGGGCTACGTTGACTATTGGTAGAGCAATTAGTAGGAGAATTAATATGACGAAGAGTAAACATGATGTTTTGGGATTTAATCTCTTTAAATTTGATGACCCACTTTTTGAACTACTTTTCTGAGGAATTAATATAGATTTGTAGATTTCTTACTCAAACAAGAAATCATAAAACTTGCATACCTGCAATGGTTATATTAACTGACCAGTTACGTTAATAATTTCAATTAAAGGTAACTCACATATTATAAGTATAATTATGTAAGTTTCATTTCATGAATATAATATCAATAATAGGGGTAAACTCTTCAATTTAGTAAAGGCTGCAGTGAATAATATCTTCTTGTTTACAAACCACTCTCTTCTTTTGGAGCAACATTAGTTCAGAAACAAGATTTAAACAAGAGAAAAATAAAGTTTCTAGATATTGTCAGAATTTATAATAGATCAGAACATAATGTAGGCATTAAAATATTTGTAAAATAAGCTGTATGATTAATAAAATGTAGAACAATCTTTTATGTAAAATTAACCTACCCATATATTGATATAATATGCAAGTTTTAATTTGTTTAAAAAAAAAAAGAAAAAATGAAAACAAAATGGTGTTAAATTTCTCTCTTTCTCATTGTAGAGAGAGAGAATGCGAAGATCCTTGGACAGTTGAAGTAAAGAGTCCAACAACTTTCACTAATCAGCTGGTCTTGAACGTGAAAGCTGCTGCTATCTATTGCTGATTACTTTCCGTCATAAATATAGACACTCCTACCAGTTGTCCTTGTGCTTTCTGTTTTTTACCATAACATATTATACATATATTTTGATTTCAAGTATTATACAGACTATTATTACATTTGCCTACATTAATATTGATTGTTAACATTATAAATTATAACATGTTTTTGTGTCTTATCTACGAGATTATATGTTATATAGAAAACTCTGATGTTTATACAAAGCTTTGATGATCCAAAAAATTTTGTACGCTACAAAATCCTGCCAAAAGCAGAAATTTATTGTATTATGTAATTTTATTTCTACAATTACCAAAATACTGAGGTCTTCGAGATGGGAAATCTGATGGTAAATTTAAGCAACATTGTAAATTTGGTAAGTGAATGGTTACATTTGTACTTAAAAAATTACATTACATTTACTTACATTACATTACAAAATTACATTACATTTGTATTTACATTTGTACATTAAAAATGATGATTATATTTAAATAAGAAGATTTATTTGTGAATTTCAAAATAAAGAATAAAATTACTTTAATAAATTAAGATGACCCTCTTTAAATAATAAGATTCACACAGACTATAAGCTGAAATAATGGGAAGTAATGGCTGGTAATGGTTCGATTCCCGATCTTGGCCTAGAATTTTTATTTGATGAATTAATACGAAGTACGCATGTTTGCTATAAACCTCCGTCACCACGTCATCTGGACGGCAGTTAGATGGAAAGCCCGTGAAAAAATAGGCATTACTTTACTTTCTGTTACTCCTGATAAGAGGAAGTTTGCGATCGTGTCATATATTCGAAATTGAGTTTTCACCGGAAATATCAGTTTTGAGGTCCACTGAGACAAAAAAAAAAGTGAGATTTAGAAAATGATGTGTGTGTGTGTGCTCAAAAACGAAAAATCGTACAAAATTTAAACTTGATATTCCATTTAGGTATCACCATAGGATACCTACAGTAAGTCTGTCAAAATTCCTCAACCGGAAGTATCACTGAATTTTTTTATTTTCATTTTTCTTTGTGATTTTCTAAAAAATGGCTCCAACGATTTCCCAAAAACTTTGCACATCAACTACACATACAGAGATCTTTATTTGGAACATTTCTCTGGGAATATTCATTTAAGAGCACTTTTAGGGGAGGGGTGGGGAGGTTTTCTTCTAAAGTGCTATTTCAGTTCTATACACAATCCTATCATCTAAATTATATTAATTAGTTTTAAATATATTGTTGAAATTTCGAGTTTGAAGAAAATCGAATAAAACGGAAGTGCATTTTTACTAGAAAGTATTTTTCAGTTTTCTGCTATTTTCTCTAAAACGGCTGCAACGATTTTTCTTTAAATCAACTATGGTGAATTTTTCATCTAAGAAGTTACAACTTTTATTTGAAACATTTCTCTGGGAAATTTCATTTAAGAGGGACTTTTCTTGGAGAGGTGGGTAATGTTTTCCTCTTAAGTGCTAATCTTAGTTGATTATATTTACATTGTACCATCTAGACAAAATTAATTAGAAATAAATAGATTGCCAAAATTCCGAGTTTCAAGAAAATTAGTACACCGGAAGTGCGTTTTTACTGAACAGTTTTTTTCGATTCTCGATCAGTTTTTGCGATTTTCTCCATAAAAAAAATTGACGAATTTCATAAAACTTGGTATACTAGCTATAAAATTAATTTTGAAAACTGGAGTAAGAAAAAGTTGTTGGAGTGTTTCATACATTTTTTTTTATTTAATTACGGTCGACCATTTTGATATTTAAAAAAATTATCACGAAATCAACATCTGATAGATAAGTTGTCTAAGGAAATATTTAACTCACAGGATTACAAATCAATAGCATTTCATTTCTGATACTGAAGCAATCCTGCATAACTCCAGAGGAATTCCCAATATTATGGGAGCGTTTAGAATGTATTGATCTTATTCTGTGTAGACAGACTTCGATACTCAATGCTGGGAATGTGGTAATATTTCTGATGTGTATAAGTAGTGAAAATATCTCAAAATAAAAATAAAAAATTATAGGAAGATCAAACTCCATTAAATTGTTAATTAAACCATATTTCAGGCAAATTAAATTTTAAAAGTAAAATTTACAAACTTATTATAAACTTAAACGCAATGCACCACACACACACATCACCCTTAACACCAGGTTTATAAGGGGGGTAAGTTCGGTATTCTGGTATGAATATATATATATTTATATACACGTGATAGCCTGCTTTTTTTTTGTGGTCATCGACCAGTTTCGGGCGTTTGCCCATTACCAGGATGCGTTTGCCACAAACAGTGTGATAACATAGATTTGCACAGAGCAAATTTAGTTTATACACTGACTGGTCTTTAAATGTTTTGTTAGGGTTTCACTAGGTTATGAGGGGGAGGGGGAGAGGATGGTACCTGAGTGGGAAAAAACACATGTTTGGATCATTATAGGGGCACATTTTTCTTTAAAAATGGAAACATCCAACATGTGGGGGTCTATATCTTAAACTACGTTGTTGGCGGGGAGATTTATTTTACCATTAAATATCCATACTATGTTAGTTACCATTATAGTTATTTATTATTTATAACAACGCAAAATAACAGTGTGTCAGCCGTGGGCTGCTGTGAACTAGTTATTGACAAGGAATGATAAAATACGAGTTGTATGATCATAAGATAGATATAGATAAATAAATAATATTCTGTTAAACAAAATAAACAATCAATCAATCTATATAAGCAGGTTGTTTGGTAACACAAACATATTTCGCATTTTACCTTTAACAATTAACACACGCCATCCTCGCACGCACGTATACTCAAATATGGGTTCTTTATGGATTATATGGATTCATTCGGATAATATGGATTCTTTTCAGCCCTGCGGAACCAACCACAACAAATATTTATATTCGCATTTTGTTAAAAAAAAATTCCATCCGTCAGAGAGACTTTCCGATCCGTGGATTCGGCCTGGATGCAATTTGAGTTTGAGACCACTGTACTACTAACATACTCAGAGACCTGTCACTTTTGTTTAAAACTTTTCTCACAGAAAATTCTTTTTAAGGGGGGGTTTTTTTTCGGTGGAAGGGAGAAATTATTCTTTCCACAAAGAAGTTGTTTTTATAAAGTTTTAGATTCTCACATTCATGTAAATTGATGGCAACATCCAGTAAGGTATTATATGATACATGTTAACATGTGAAAATTATTCTTGTTATTGGGTTACCTCTTTTAATTATTATATAAAATTATTAGCGAATAATAAATTAGAATAACATGACTTATGACTGTCAGCCTAATATTAAAGTTGGTCGGCCAGTAAACTTGATGGAAGTTTTTGTAACGTTTTTGATACGTCGCACACTACTATAACTACTACGCACACAGACACACAGAAAGAGAGAGAGGGAGAAAGGGGCGAATCATTATCTCATTTTATTTTTTTTAGTTCATTAATTCTTAGTTTTAAAATTTATATAATATTACTTTAGATTTATAATTGAACGACATTGTTATTAGTCTGAAAATTACTGGAAACAACCAATTGCACGGTGCGCATAGAAACACTGTTATTGTATTGTTAGCACATATAAGATTCCCGTGACAAAATATTCCTTTCGTGCAGTAGTTGTTTTAAATAAAAACCTTTTAATTAGTTTCCTTTGATTTCGCCTTTAAAGTTTCTTCCAACCTTCTATTAAAAATGTCCGGCTTGTTTTTTTTTTAATCATTACTACCATTCTATCTAAACGAGTGATTTCAAACAATTACGTAGACAAAAAAGAAAAAAATAAATAAATTTCGAAACAACCTTGAGGACGCAACAACAGCCATAGTAGTTAAGAGACTAACGAATGTAGAAGAAATAACATTTAGGATCATTTCCACACACACACACTTTCCACCCGCTCGTCAACCTTTCATGTGAACATCCTGTTTGTACATTATTTTACACTCATTGCACTGCTCATTTAACATTTGTTTTCCTTTTTTTTTTTTTTAAATATAAGTAATAATTTCATCGACAATGTATGGTCATTTTTGTTGTTCACATTAAATAAAATGTATTACTTCAGCCGTCATGACTGGCGGAGGAGTGACAGATAACATATGTCTGGATAAATAAATGTAGTGGCTGCATCAAATTATCCAAGTTTTTTTACACCGGTATAATACAAAGTTTGAGCTTCTTTCTGTATGAAAAAATGTATTTAGCAAATACTTTTTTTTTCTCTCTCTCTCTCTGCATTGTTTATTAATAATAATAATAATAATAAATAATAATAAATAACTTTATTTGCTTTCAGGACTTTTGTCCTATACAAACAGAGTTCGGCACAATGTTAACAATAATTAATTACCTTTGAAATGAAAAACAAATTATCCAGGTTGATACAAAAAAATAATGATATAATAATAAAAAACAATAAGAAATACAACAGAAATGATCTTATATTGAAATTAAATAAACATTCTTATATGGACTAAACTAAAATTACTATTAAACTAAAAGAAAGTTAAAAATTAAGACAATTTAAAAATTAATACAATAAACTATTCGTAATAAATACTCTCCTTAGCTCAAAACACTCCAATAAAAATGAAAATTTAATTTTCAAAATGTATTAATTGATTTTGTGAAATATTGTAAATTAAGTCAAATTATAGCTTGCCAATATATTTTTGACGTATTGCGTTATATATAGGACAAGAAATAAAAATATGATTTATGTCTTCTACAGTATCAGTGTCGTTACAGAGATAATTGTTATTATTTTGATTTAATTTAAATATCATATTTCCGAAAGTTTAAGGACCCAGAGTATTTCCCTAAGGTACGAAGTTGTGCAAAATGTCTGGTATAAGCTATATGTAGGTAAGTTTTCTAACAGGCATTTCTGTGGAAACGAAATATTATCATATACAAGCAAATAATGACTACTATAATTTGAAGAGGCTAATCTTTGTAGGTCTTCCTTTTGTAAATAGTCTTTATACTTTTTTAATAACTGGGTCCATAAGTTCCAATATTGATGTCTCTCCAATTTTATGCAATATTGATTTTAGCTGGAAGAAACAATTATTTTTTATGTAACTAGAAAGATACCAACAAGTATTTTGACTCGAATTTTGACTGAATTGTTTATTACATACATTACATAAAAAAAAAACCTGGCGCAACAGGCCATGAAGGTCCCAAGGTTGGCTCCCCCGACGGCGCGATGTTTATTGGGGTACGTGTGATAAGCACATTGTTATTCCCATTGCCATTTAGTTCTGACCTTCGCTCCTAGGTTCGTAACTACTAACTGTGGTGCTGGATCAACACCGTCTCTGCCCTCACGAAAATCTAATCCTGAATTCTTGCACCAAAGGATACATGTTCCAAAAAAAAAAAACAGATATTATAACTAAGCTTTAGTTGACTTCATTACAAAAATGATTTATTTAATATGGTAGGTATCAAATTTTGGTGGAATATAAAACACTATAATATTAATAAAATAAAAAATCTGGTGTTATTAAACTGATCACAACTGTCTCTTATATCAAAATGAGATATCAAGTTTCATACAACACTTTTCAGTTTTTGAGTTATGTAGCTCCCCACCACCACCGCCAAAACTTCAGTTTAATTACTAAAAACCACTTTTTTGAACTTAGGGGACCTCAAAACGGATATTTCCAATGAAAACTAGATATACAAAAATTTGTCACGATCGAAAAACTAATAAAAAATGACTTTCCATATAATTGGCACATTTTTTTCTTAACTTGGAATTATTACTAAAACATATAGGTGACCTTCAATGACACGTAAATATTGTGAAGTATAAATGTTAGTTAATGTTATTTTTTGACTTTCTCTTACTCGTAGTAAGAGGAAGTATCGTAATCGTGTCAAATTTTCGATATCGTGTTTTCACCGGAAATATCCTTTTTGAGGTCTCCTGAGTTCAAAAAAGTAGTTTTTAGTAAATGGTGTGTGTGTGTGTATGTACGTATGTATGTGAACAGCATAGCTCATAAATGAAAAATCGCAGAAAGTTCAAACTTGATATTCCGTTTCGGTATCACCATGGGATCTGACGGTACGTTATCTGTCAAAATCCCTCAACCGGAATTGCCACTTTACTGAGTGTTTTTTTTTTTCACCTTTTTGTAATTTTCTTAAAAATGACTCTTAACGATTTTCTTTAAACTTGGTATATCAACTACGCACCCAAAGATCTACTACTAATTTTTAACAGATGGTTCAAACTTGACATGCCGTTTGGATATCACAAAGGAATCTGACAGGGCGTTACTTGCCAAAATTATTCAACAGGAAGTTCCAATTAATACGCAGTAGAACAGATATTTTGAAAATTTATTTTTTATTTATAAACAAGAGCTATCTGCTAGAGGTTAGATGTGTCGAATGATTTGCGAATTGCTAATTTAAAGGAAATTCTTTGGCTCCCGTTTACGAGAAAATCTCCAAAAAACATTATTAAAAAAACAAAACATATCAAATAGGAAACTAAACTGAAAACTTTATTAAAACGTTCACAGAAGGTTGTTGTAAATTGTACATGAATTATTTCTATAGCATCCATTTCCTTAATACATATTAACAATAATAACAGCGATTTTCATCGGTGCATCCTGTATAATAATAATAATAATAATTATTATTATTATTATAATTTATTATCTGATGAAACTGCTCCTTATTTATTATATAACATATTCAATGGATGACCATGTAAAAATATAATATATGTTATAACAAAAACCTTATTTTCCCAAGTATTTCTTAATTAGATTTCATTTATGTGTTGGTTTATAAACCTATAAAAATTATATTATCAATATATCATTATTTTACTAAGCATAAATTAATTTTTTTCATTTGTTAATAATTATCTTAAGACAATTAATCAAACAAGTAATCTATTTAAGAAAAAGTTAATTCCACACAATATGTAAGATACAGAAATTAGGATCATCTTCTATTCCCAACAGAGGTGGGCATTAAATAATATTTGTTTTATATAAGTAGGTACGTAGATAATTTAGTTAATTTAAATCTGATTATATTTCCATAGAAAATACTAGTGATGTTCATATATTTTGTTTCTATTAGTACCTGTATCTGTGATAAAAGTTAGGAGTGGAAAATTATTACGAAAGATTTGTTTGTTATACACTGACAGAGCAACTGTTCCATTATTTTTAAATTATTTAATAATAATATAATAGGGTATATAAAACTATTCATGAAAAGTTAAGTTAATTGGCTACAACAATCAGATTAAGAAAAAAAACAATCATTAAGTAAGCGAATGAAATTTACTGAATAGAACTAACAAATAATGTCAATACAAAATCTAAAAATAAAATAAATAAACAATAAATAGTTAAACTCTCCTCTCCCTTAATGCATTTCTCAACTACAAAGTGATAGTTACTGTTCACAATACTGGAAATTTTACAGCACATTTAATCAATCTTCTATATATATAATAATAAATCGTAAAACATATATTAAAATGACAATTTAAAGCGAAGTCGAAATATCATTTTCTCTCTCAGAAAATCTCTTAAAATTACTCTTCTGGAAAAAACCAATATGGTAACGTATATTACCGACTAGTAAACATAAAGTCGGAGCCGTTCCTGCTGTAAAAACCAGTAAAAAATAGGTCAATAACATGGGATTAGCAATGGACGAATTTGAATCGATTCCTATATGTCCGTCCGGCGGCCTACTGGAACCAAATGGAAAATATCAAGATGTATTTTCTGTGATTATTCGTTTTTGATATGCTGTTCACACTAACATACACCAATTTTAATGTAAAATCATAAATAAATAAATAAATAAACAAATAAACGTAATTTATTATTAAAATAATATTACGAAGAAAATCTTGTCAAAATGATATAATATATTTTATTACCCTGTATACATCACTTACAATGTAATAGGCTCGTCAATAAAACTTATTCACTTACAAAAAATGTACAGCTGTGATCACTGACATGAACTTTACACCCATTAAACAACAAACAAAACTCAATGGTATATTTTACTTTTAATTCAGTTTATTTTAAAATCTTCTACCGTCCAGTTCTGTTCCATAAGACTCTTTTATGTTATAAAAACATTTCTTTATTAAGAAAGAGGTGGTTCATAATTTTTTTAAATTGGAGGTAACCCATCTACCACATTTGGAATCTTATTATATAACCTTGCGGACATAATATTTGGAATTATTGCAGATTTTGTCAGTGTTTTTGAAGGTAAGTTTATATCGATATTGTTACGTATGTTATAACCGTGTCTGTTGTCTCTCGTATCCTTATTTGGATTATTTTTTTGTTGCAGAGCGAGCTTGTAGATATACAGTGATGGTAATGTCAGGATGTTTAATGCCGGAAATCATGGCCTACAGCTATCTCGAGTTCTTTTGAACATCATAATTTTCACTGTAATTTGAAAATACTCGAGGCTTTAGTTGAAACCCCCCCCACAGCTCAACACCATAAACCATCCTGGAGTGAAACAATCTGAAATAGGCTAGTCTCATTACTTCTGGTGGAACTTCTTCTCTCAGCTTCCTCAGAGGGAAAATTACTGACTGCTCAGTTGCTGTACATGTTCTTTCCAAGATAGAGTGCTGTCTAGTAATATACCAAGAAATGGTACTGTACCCTTCTCTAAATCCTTATTTAAGCTAAAAAATGTTATTCTTAGTCTTCTCTTGATTTAGCAATAACATTATTATTATTTAACCATTTTTTGAGACAAGATACATTTCTATCTGCTTCTTTCACAGCCTCTTCAGTATTTCTCCCTTTGGCAACTAGTGTTGTGTCAAAATGGCAATACTATTGTGAAAAAAATAATAAATAACTTCAAAAATGAAGAAGGAACCAATTATTGAATGTATCCTTTGAATGTCTATATTACATCAATATTGATATAAATTTATTATATAATTAATCCTTTGTAAATATATATAACGGAAGGGAAAGAAGTAAAAATTCGCCAAAACTTTCAGAATTTAAGGCTCCTTAATAATGATAAATGGCTTTTCCTACTACGAGATTCTGCAAAAGGAATTAAAGATAGAAAAGTGGCACCTCTATGTTGGAACAAAAGTATTCTTCAAGAAATAAAGAAAAATAAATAAATCTGGTATGAAAGACTCTACACAACTTTCTCTTAATGCAATTAATACAATTTAATTAACAAATTTTCTATTAATGTTTACAAACAACTTTGTAATACAAAAAGCAAGATTAAAATAATAAACAAAAGAACTAGTGAAATTAAGCGAAAAAAGTATTAGTTTTTTTAAATTAGCCTTTATTACGAAAGTACCTGCAAACTAACAATATACAGAATTTAAGAATATTTCACAAATAATTTATTAACACTATTAAAAAAAAAAATGAAACGACAAACAATTAAAATTAATAATTCAGAAAGTGAAATGTTTCTTCTTAATGGTTTGGTGAGTCTCGAAACATATAAACATTAATTATCTATATAGTACAGTAGACAACAAACAACAACAATAACATGAACAACAGTTCAACAAAACAAGTAAACAAAACTCTCCTTTGTTATTAACTAGAGAGGTATATACATTGTTAGTTATTATCACTACTAAGCACTATATATATATTCCTTCACAAGCTTTTATTGTATCACTCTTAAAAATATCACCTTTTATTTCATACCATTATAGAATTTCTACTATCACATACATTATAATTTTTTGCTACTGATTATTATCCAATTAACTCTGTATGAAAAATAATACTTTCACTATTAATTTAATATATATTTGACAGATATAAAACACTAATTAAGTAGGTGCTGTTTTCTAATTAAAATGCTTCAACATTTTTAAATTTCTCAAGTTAAAATTTAATTGGCGTTTCTAGAAAGTAGGAAATTTAATTCGCTACAATTGTAGATTTATTTGCAAAGAAAGACTAAAGAGGTATCTATCTAAAAGATCTTTCCGTGACGAAAACAGAGACGAAAAGCACTTAAGTTATAAACATCTTAATAAAGAAATAGTCAACAAGTACAGTTTTTTCGTTGATATAAGATTCTAAGAAAAAGTGTTAATGGATCGTAACATATGAATGAATGTTTATCTTACTTCACCTTTTTCTACTGTTATTCAATTAAAAACATTGTATCTATTTACTTATGGCAAGGGAAGGTATTATTAGCTCAGAGTAGCGCGCTGGACTTGCATGCCCTTAGATTCTTCTCTTCCTAGAAACCTCTACAATTCACTGTCCAATAAAAGTGATAAGTTTAGTGCAATTAGTATCCCAAATGTAGTGAAAATTCCCATTTTCATGGGAAAATTGCAAAAAACTAGATAAAAGTCATGTTGGTGGATTTTACCCGAAATGCGGTGGTGATATCTAAAGGAATATATTATCAAGTTTCGGGGCTTCCTACGATTTTTCGTTTTTGCGATTTGGTTCACACATTTACACAAATATACATAAACACACGTACACATAAATTCACTAAAGAAATTGTTTTCTTATTCAGGGACTTAAAAATATGTATTACCGGTAAAAAACACATTTGTTTATAATTGTGAAATGCTTTTCCTCTGTTTTCGTAACGGAAAGATCTTTTAGATGAAAATCTGGCAACGCACTGAGATGTTTTCCTCTATAGTATCACTAATACATGGTTTAGAGGGGAAATGGGAGCAGCTGGCGCACTTTTTTTGAAATAAATAAAAAAATTTTAAATTAAATTATTGTTAAAACAAAATATGGCCGAGGGGCATCTAACTTTCAGACCCACAAAATAGAATAAAAATGTTTTTTAATTTGCTGCTGCTGTTTTAAATCTGCTGTAACTACCTGCACATACCGGCAACGCACTGAGAATTGAATTTCAGACAGTACAACTTACTACTAATAGCATTATCCCTACTCCTATGACGTCACAGCCAATAGCAGTGCCATTGTCTTATTGATTAAACATATATCGAATATACATATCGATTTATTTTTATATTTAACATAACCACTGCCTTCTAATCAATTCCCACACGTCATATAGCCAATAGTGTTTCGATTTGCCACTGCCTTATTGATTATATATATCATCGCAATATATCGATTATTTATCAATAAGAAAACCTCTGTCTTAACAGGTTAGTTATTGCATAATGTTTTGAAATTGAACTAAACTGGGGGGGGTAAGAGAAAGAAAAATTAAATAAATAAAATAACCTGAAGAACTTTTAATCTTCTTTCGTATCTACAATTTAATATTACCTATCAACTCAATTTGGAAAAGAATACCAGAATGAATCCGTGTGATTTCCACTGATAAGCTGGATAAATAATTTTGAGTTGACTGAGTTGAATAAGAATTTATAAAAAAAAAATGCAATTCTTGATTGCACATGAAAGAAATTATCCTTTATAACATGGCTTCGTAACTTGGACCAGGTGAGGCAACAGACATCAATCACGATAATGGTTAGACGTCGCAAAAGCGCCCATTCATATGTCGACACCAATTCAATACTCCCGGAAACTGCTTTTGTTACTCCACTATTCCTTCTTGCCGCAAGGTCAGTCTATTGCGACCACTTCCTTATGCGATGAACCTAGACTTGTTTTGTGGTAAAATTATTTAAAAAAATTCGGCTTTGGTCACTAGAAAAGATCCCAAAAAATGCTGCATAAAAACGCTAGGACCCACGTTTGATTCTCCAAAGTTAAACGTGCTGAGCTATTAAGTTCTGCCTCTCTTCGGCCCAGATTTATATACACAAGACTATAATTTTTTCTGCTCTTTGGAATATTTCCTATGATTTTTAGCAATTCCAGTTTAATCGAATTTTGATCACACACACACACACACACACAAACACCTTTCTCTTACTACAGTTAATACAATTACAAAATTGATAAATTTTTTTAACTTGGAAATTTTTTTTTAGCTCTAATATAAATATAGAAGGGTGGGGGATTCATGCTGAATGACACCCTTTGGCTGAGTTAGTCATTTCAATTTAGTTACACTGTAGTTCAGAAGACAGCGTTAATAGCATTGAAGGAATTCAAATAACATTTGAAAATAAACGCCACTAATTCCGCACAATCGCCATTAATTTTTTTTTTTTGAGAAATATTTTCAAATAAAAGTGATAATAAATATGTGCAGTTAGTATTCCAAGTTTAAAGAAAAAGAAAATGTCAAAAACTTAATCTGTAAAGTGCGCACTTCCGGTTGACAGTCTTTTTGCAAAACTTGGAATTCTACAAATAATTCTAATGTATATTAAAATTATATAGATGATCGAACCATACACAGAACTGAAGCGGGTTTTCCCGGAGAAATGCTTCCAATAATAGAGATAGGTACTGGTGTGGGACTGCCTATTTGCCCTAACCGAGGTGGGTGCTCGGAACAAGCAGAACACTCGCCTGGGTGCCGGGTCATGCGGGGTTCCTTGGCAACGAAAGGGCGGTTGCAAGGGAGGGCTCGAAGGATATCTTTATAAGCCCCGAGTCCGTCTGCGGGTTGCCCAGGAGCCTGATTCACGCTTCTATCAAGGAATGGGAAAGTATACCAGGGCAGAGGCAGGCTAAATTCTTTGTTAAAAGAGATTTACCTACATTCACCGGGGATCTATTGAGCCATAGCCAAAGGGACATGAGGCTAATAGTGAGTTTACTTCAGGGCATTGCAGGCTGAATAGGCACATGCACCACTTACTACTTGCAGACAACGCGTTATGCCGTTTCTACAGGGCCGAAGAGGAAACCTTGGTACACATCCTCTTCAAGTGTGCCGGCCTGGCGAGGACAAGATTTCTTCAACTGGGGGACTAGAAATCCCGAAGGCCACGAGCTTCATGACGGAGCCACTTTCTGGTTTGCTAGGCCTGATTAAGAGGGCCAAGCTGAGGGATGTGCTGTAAACCCAGGGGATCCACAATAGACCTCTCAATGAAGGACTCAGTGGAATGAGGCGTGGTCCTCCCCAATTCAATCTAATCTAATAGTGATATGTATTTATATATGTAGATAGTGATACGATGTTTAAATAAAATCATTGGAGCCTTTTTTTAAGAAAATCGACAAAAATTGAAAAAAAAAGAAATCTATCAGTAAAAACGCACTTTTTGTTGATGGTTTTGTCCGAAACCTTCCTATAAGATATGATGGTAGTATCTAAACGGAATACGAAATTTATGGTCAGGAATTTTTGTTTTTGCAATATTGGTTCACACACATACAGACAGACTAATAACAGTTTTTCTTTGAAAATCTATCGCTAGCAACATTTCCCTTTTAGAAGAGTAAAAGAGCATAAAAGAAAAAAAAACACTGAGAGAGAGAGAGAAAAGTGAAAGAATGATGCGCGGATCGAGTAATATGTCACGATATAACATTTTGAAGTGGGGTGGGGGGAAGAGATGTGTGGCCACAGTCTCTTCTTCATATCACAACAGTTCGAGGTTAGCATTACGTTCTGAAGTAATTTTATTGTGAGGCAAAATATTTGACATTTACCTACTAATACAAATGAATTTACATGTTGTTTAGATTCACACACACACACACATACAATAACAACAAAAATACACAAGAAAACTTGGGACACTATTGTTTATTTCTTATTTACGTAATAATTAGTGTATGATTTATTTTACACTTTTTTATTCTATTTTATTGTTTAAATGTCATCTATTGTAAATAAGTGATAAACAATTTTTACTATCTGTATGGCCATTTTATTTTATTATTGTAAGTAGCTACATGAAAATAAATTGTTGTTTTTTTTTCCAACAAGAATTATAAAAATAAATTTAACCAAATTTGTACCTTCACACCATATTTACGATCATTTCATATAGAACCTTATTTAGAATTGTCCAATACACGGAGTATATAATTTAATGAATAAGCAGGTTTTATTATTTTGTTGTAATTATTGTTACAGCTATTAACATCCAGAAGTTGTGGTTATTACTGTAAATAATTAACTACAAACCATGTTTTTGTTTGTATTTAAAAAAATAACTATTGTACTTTGGCAATATAGTATGTATGGCGTGTTTCTTACAATAAATAGACTACCCAAGTCTATCTAGTGTTGTGTAGAGAGAGCCACTAAGTGCTGCAGTGCAGGGATACAAACCCCACCGGTTTACTACCCCATACACTGGGTGGTAACCTAATTTTATTATAATATGGTCCTTCCCATCTGTTTTGTGAATCACAATCAAGGTTAATCCATTTATTTACTGTCAACACAATTTACTTTATTATCAATGTTTACCACCTTGTTTTTTCTTGTTTCGTTACCACTTAATTAGCATTTCAATTTGTATCTGTGCTTTTGCGAATTTTTTAATACAAGTTCAATTTAATATTTATATATGTTACCGGCAAAGTATGAAATTCAGGCTTTATAGAGAATGCCTAGGCATTTCATATAATACTATGCGTAGTTTATACTCAGATACCAGATTAATACCATGTGTGGTTTATATTCAGATACCAGATTATATTTCTTATGATAAATTTTGTGTATTTGAAAAAAATCTGGTGCGAAACACTCACACGACTTTCTCTTACTCCAGTTCTCAAAATTATAATTGACAAATATTATAGTTTGTGTACCAAATTTAATGAAATTCGACGAAAACTGAAAAAAACTTTAGTAAAAGCGCACTTCCGGTTAACTAATTTCCTTGAAACTCGGAATTATGGCCATCCATTTATTTGTAATTAATTTTGTTTGGATGATAAAATTGTATAATCAACTATGACAGCACGTTAGAGAAAAACGTAACCCAACCCCTCCCCCAAAATTGCCATTAAATGAATTTTCCCAGAGAAATGTTTTAAATAAAAGTTGTAGATCTTTGTAAGTTCAGTTTACATACTAAGTTTCAAGAAAATCGTCGAAGCCATTTTTAAGAAAATCGCGAAAAAGTGGAAAAATCATTTAGTAAGGTGGTAAAGTAAACGCACTTCCGGTTATCCAATTTTTTTCAAACTCGGAATTTCAACAAAATATTTAATTCTAATTAACATTATTTAGATGATGGAATTGTTTAATAAACTGAAATAGCACTTTAGATGAAAACCTAACCTCACCCCTCCCCCATAACTGCCCTTAAATGAATTTTCCCAGAGAAATGTTTCAAATAAAAGTTGTACCTCATTGTATGTGTAGTTGATATACCAAGTTTGAAGAAAATCGCCCATTTTTGAGAAAACCCACAAAAGTAAAAAAACCAAAAGTAAAGTGGTATTTCTGGTTGAGGAATTTTGACAGACCCACTGTCCTAAACCTAAACGGAATATCAAGTTTCAACTTTCTACGGTTTTTCGTTTTTGAGCTATGCTGTTCACATACACACACACACACAGCCACACACACACACAGACCATTTGCTAAAAACTACTTTTTTGGACTCAGGGGACCCTCAAAACGGATATTTCCGGTTGAAAACTCGATATCGAAAATTTGACACGATTACAATACTTCCTCTTACTAGGAGTAAGAGAAAGTAATATTCTTTTAAATATTCCTATTATTCATTTCTTAACTTGGGGAAATTCTATTGTAGTGTTATAACAAATCAGGCTATTCCAAATGGTGTTTCAATAGTTCTGGTACTTTAAGTAAAATAATTTAACTTTTACATAATTACTGTTAAAATATATTTTGAAATCGGGATGTGGGGGCTCGTCCGGGATAAATTTCATATTTCGCCTCAATTTCATACTTTGCCGGTAACATATATATATTTGGGGGACCAAACCGATCATGGCTAGTGAGATGTTGCTGTGTCTTTCATGGATCTCTCTCTGGCAATATGATTGAATCCCTTCCTGGACATTATGGTTTAAGGAGACACGGCAGAATTTGTAAGTCAGAGAAAGAAACACCTGGCCATCTCATGACAGACTGCTTGGATTGGGTGAAATTAGGTTCACAAGATCTTTAGTGAGAAGTCTGTTCTTATAAATAACTTGGATTATTGTCAGATTTGATGGGTTAGACCCGGGTCTAGATTTCTGTTTTTGACCCGGTTTGTTGTTGTTTTTCTATATCTGCTTGCTGATCTAACTTACTGACAGGAAATTGAATATTCAGGTTCTCATTTCATGAGTATTAACCTTTATTATAAACTAACAACTTAAGCTTCATTTATTCCAGAATTATAAAAAATGAAGCAGAAAAATAATTTTTTTCTGGAGGTATCGAAAGCAAACAGTTTGACATCCTTTCAGTGAAGGCCTGAAACCGGTTGTGGCTGACTTTCGACTGAAAAAATATCTGAAAATACAGTTTTCTATTATATATAATAACATGATTTGAGAATAGATTAAAATAATCTTTTGATACAAGGCAGCGAATGTGTGTGTGACAATCGAATGGATTGGGAGCATCTCTTCCTATATCATTCCACAAGCTGCGTTCAATTTTACAATCACTAAATATCTCGAGCTAATTTGCTCTCCGACCAGATTGGAAGCACAGTACAGAGTCTGTCAGCATTTGTCTTTTTTTGCGTAATTTCAACAGGAATTGACTATATAAATAATTAATATTAATTGTGCACACATAAATAGCCGTTTTCAAATTTTATTTACACAGATAAAATAAATTATTATATATATAGACAATATTTCTGGGGTTTATGAAATCGACATTTTTGAAGGAAAGGGGAGGCAAAAATTATTTTATAAAAGGATTTATAAAATAAATTCATCAATTTAACCTAGAAAATCATATATACAATGACAATGTAAATAATGTGAAATTAAATGCAACAAGTAGATTAATTATACGCTTGTTACTAACTATTATTAATTATTATTATGTACATTATACAGTCTAGTTATTTACATAATCAACCATATATCCTCTTTTACGTCTATTAATTCAATGTTAAACTGTTTACAATTGTAACTGAATCGTAAATTTTAAGCCATAAAAATTATCAATTCGGGTGTAATTTTATTGTGGTCATTTCAAATTATTACTTTCTCTTATTCCTGGTAGGAAAAAAAAGTATTACGATGGTGACCAATTTTCGAAATTGCAATTTTATCAGAAATATATATTTTGAGATCCTCTGAGTGTGATAAAAAAGCTTTTTAAGAAAGCTCTATTTATTTTGTGTTTTAACAGAATATATTAAAATTTGAAAGAAAGCTAAAACTTGGTATTTCCTTTAGATACCACAATCTGACACGTTAGGGTCAAAACACATCAATTTTACTGAATATTTTATTTATTCGCGATTTTGTTTTTTTTTTTTGAGAACGGCTCAAACGATTTTCTTTAAACTTCGTACGTATAGTTATGTACACAGATAAATACATAACACTTTTAATTGTAACATTTTCCCGGGAATGGGTGGGAGGGGGTTCTGGGAAAATCGTGACGTTAAGTTTCCCTAAAAAGTACCACTTCAAATATCATATATGTAGTTCTATCATCAGAAATATTTTCCGTGATAGCCTGATTCTTTTTTGTGGCCAATGACCGGTTTTGGGGCGTTCGCCCATCATCTGGATGTTTTTATCAATAAACAGTGTGATAACATAGGCTTGTACAGAGCAAATTTTAGTTTATACACTGGTTTTAAAAAGTGTTTCTGTTTGGAGCTAAAGTAGGTCCTAACTTAATCTTACCTTAACTAACCTAATCTTCACTAGGACCTAACAAAAACACTTTTTAAAACCAGTGTATTATCTAAAACAAATTTTGTTTGTGCAAGTCTATGTTATCACACTGTTTGTTTTCACAAAAACCTCCTGATAATGGGCGAACGCCCTAAAACCGGTCGATGACCACAAAAAAGAATCAGGCTATCACGGAAAATATCTCTGATGCTTTCCAGCTCTGCAGAACCAACCATAACAAACAGTTCTACCACCTATATAATACTAATGTATGTTTATTAGAAAAAACTGTTAGAATTCGAAATTTGAAAAACAAAAAAAAATCGGTTAACCGGAAGGAAGTGCGACTTCACAGAGTAGGTTTCTGAGTTGTTTTTTTTTCCGGAAACTTTTCTAACGAATTCCTTTAAACTTGATGCGCTAAATTGCACAGATATAAACGTATCACTTTTATTTGAAACGTTTTTCAAAAAAAAAAAAAAAAATTGATTTCGAATAGTTGTGCAGAATTTGGGTTAAGTTAAATTTCAAATGTTTAAATTTAGAATTTTTGTTGGGTTAGGATATAATCACTTCGCTATCTGCTATGGTTAGAGGCCAAGGTTAGTAGGTAGGTATTAATTCCCCTACCAACTCTTTAGTTATGTTTGGACAAATATGTAAAATTTGTTTATAATGAAAATTAGTCATTTTAATATATTTGTACTAACAAGGGTTGAAAAAAAAAAATCGTGAGTATTTCACGCTAGATTCCTCCCTCCCTCTTCCTTTTTTTTTGTAATAAGCATTTGAATAATATCAGAGACTTTTCCGGGATATAGCCTGCTTTATTTTGTGATCATCACAGTTTTCGGCCATGATAAACACGGCGAAAATAAAGACTTGTACAGAACAAAATCCGTTTACATAAGCTGGGAAAACGGGGGCGATGATCACAAAAAGGAAGCAGGCACGATCATTACAGCCTTTGCGGTCCCCTTTTGGATGATAATAGTTCTAAAGTAGTGCAACATCTAACATTGCCAAAAAACATGAATTTATCTTTTGTGATTCCCAAGGTAAAAAAACAGTGAGAATAATTCATCGTTGCACGTTTCAATTAACTTGTGAACAAATAAAGATCACGTCTTTTTATTAAGGCAATATTTATGACATGAATTAATGAAGATAAATTTGAAGGAGGTTATTTCTTTCTATTTAGAAGGCCTTCTTCTACTAGCAAGTTAATCAATCGATAAAGATGTTTTTTTAAGAATGTTAATAACTTAGTTTGAGCACTTGAGAGGAGACAAAACAAAATTGAAAAAAAAAAACAACACTGAAATAGAAAAGAATTGCATGAAAAAGACGAACTTGATTAAATTTTTTTTCAACAAAATATATAATATTGCCTACTGTAACAATAATAATAATAATAAGTAGATTATTCTTACTCCGTGTAATAAGATGGAAAGTAGGTTAAATACTTGAAGTGGAAGTAGAGTTTGTGAAGTGTTAAAAGTTTATATTTGAGCGATTATAATTCTGTGTACGTTCCGGCGTGAGAGTGGCACGAAGGACATTCACTTGGATGTGTACATTCGTATACAGCTAGTACCTTGTTGTATGTGATAACACACCAAAGTGGAGATGTTTTCTTGCATATTCAAATATAATGTCGTCCTTCAGGATGTGTGGTGTGTTAATAATAATGCTTAATGTTTAATAATAATCACTTTTCTGAAGGAGAATTACTAATTAAAGTTTTATACAAAAGTTTATTCAAAACCACTTCTACTCGGAAGTATTACGATAATGACAAATTTTATGAAATCGAGTTTCCGCCGGAAATACATGTTGTCTGTGTGTGTGTGTATGTGTATTACAAAAATATCTCAAAAACCAAAAATCCATTTAGGCTACCACCGACCGCATCCTAACACGAAGATTTCGGGCAAAATCTAACAAAAATAGACGTGCGACTTTACTGAATGCTTTATTCAGTTTGTTTGCGATTTTCTCGAAAACAGTTCCAAAGTTTCTTTAAACTTCGTGTACTATCTACCAACATAAATATGTACCATTTACTTAAAACTTGTTCCCGAGAAATCGATTTTTTTGGGCTTAGGGAACAGTAGCAAAATGCTTTCCTTTAAAGTACTACTTCAGTAAAATTAATGGTGTTACCATTTACATAATATAATACACATTAGAAGCATAGATAGAATACGAAATCGGATTCTGATAAAAATCTGATAACCGGAACTGTACAGACAATGGGCTCTATTTTGAACATTAATAAAAAATTCATAATAGTAAAAAAAAAAAAAAAATTGATTATTTATTGAAAAACGATGGACGATAAATGGGGTAGAGGGGGCGATAGCTGAAACCAAAAACTTGGAAGAGGGCGATCGACCTAATAAGGTTGCTTTAGAGGAAAGCCTAACGTTATCTTTCTCTTCCTTATAAAAAAAAAAAATCGTTGGAGTCTGTTTTCAAGAAACTGGCAATAAAGTGAAAAACTGAAAAAGTGTTATTTCCTGTTGACCTAATGCTTATTAGTGTTTAAAACTGATGGCATTTTTTTATGGAGAAAATCACAAAAAACTGAAAAAACTGATTCAGTAAAGTCGCACTTCTGCACAACCGATTTTCTTCAAACCGGGGAATGTTGGTAACTTACATAAAATTCTAATTAATATTATTTAGTTGACAAAATTGTATAGCACATTGGTGAACTGAAATAGCACTTTAGAGGAAAACCGTAAACCCCATTTCTGCACCAAAAGTGCCCTTATATGAATCTTCCCGGAGAAATATTTCAAATAAAAGTTGTACTCTTTGTACGTGTGATTGATATTGTAACGCAGCCAGTGGTGCCATCTAGAAGAGAAAGCAGTTACCTCAAGTTCTCCTAGTGGCCGCTAGGAAGCGCTGGCGGCGCACACTATCTCTTTATAGAAGAATCCAGAAAGTTCGAGATCATTCTCCACCGGTATAAATAGTGTGACCGCAGAGAATTGAGAGAGTTTTCCAGTTACAAACGAAGTGTACGTTTGTGGGAAGTGTATAAAAGGTGAACAAAGTGAAATTTTGTGGTTTAAACTGTGAAGTAATTATTATTAAGTGTTGTTTTTTTGTAATTTATTGTGTATAACAATAAATTGGTATTTTTTATATTGAAATTTAGAGTATTTTATCTATACGAACCCACTTAAAACTAGTTGCAGTAGCTAGTTTAGAAGGAAAAACGTTACAATATGAAAAGTTAAAAGAAAATCGTTGGAGCCGAAAATCACAAAAAACGAAAAAAAAAACCTTCAGTAATGTGACAGTTCCGATTGCTGGATTTTGTTCGAAATCTTCGAGTCTAATGTGGTGGTAGTACCTAACGGACTATCAAGTTTGAGTTTCCTGCAACATTTCGTTTTTGAAAATATTCTTTTCAAACACACATACAAACCACTTTTTTTTTACTCAGGAAACCTCAAACTGTGTATTTCCAGTGAAAACTCAACTTCGAGAAACTGACACGATCGCAATACTTCCTCTAACAGCAGTTAGAGAAAATTAAAAATATTTGTTTATTTTCAGAGGAACTAAATTTCGAAACTTAAAATAAAGTATTTAGTTAAAATTAAATATAGTATTTATCAAAAAATTATCATTATCTTTATATTTGATAATTGATAAATTCAGAATTATTAATCAATTAGAAAGATGAATTAAAGATACGATAAATTAAATAAAATGAAGTAAATAGTGTACGATGGAACCAAAAATTCATTATATATGAGTTCTACTAAAATTAGAATTACATTTAGATGGAAATAGATTTACATAGATATTACAACAAAACCAAAATATACTGGTAATACACCGGGTCATTTGCCAGGCAGTAGTAGACCAGTGTTTGTTACAAAATTAGCTACTGGCTAATAAGACACTAAACAGTTTCCAACTGTTTCTTTGATTGCCAGGTGATCTACCACTCTTCTGCTAAGCATTTGTCTGATAATTTAAAAATTAAACTCTGAATGACTTGAAATTTTTTTTTTTATTAAATAAGTAGTTAGTAAAATAGTAAAGTAACAAAGATTAAGGAAAAATTGACCTTAACATTCCTGTTGATAATTATACAGGAAGTGGGGAAGAGGTGAGTTCATTTTTATTTATTAGTTCTTAAGAGGCAACAATCTACGTTGAATGTGACCCTACACTGTCCGCCAATATGGCAACCCCCTATAAAAATTTTTTAGTGAAAACGTAACGCCACTTTACTCAGAAATGCTTTTATTATCTATTTTTCCAAAAAAACTATTTCAAATAAAACAGAGACGAAAATCAAGTCAAAGAAAATCACGAAAATTTCAGAACATTTTCCTATAATGGTGGTTAATATATTTTCTTACAAACGTGGCACACTTAAGAAGGGGAGCTTAATATTGCAGCTTCCCCTAAAACCTGCTAAAGATCAATTTTCTTGGAAAAATGTATCAAATAAATGTGTTAAGCCCTTTTATGATATGCGAAGTATGTAAAATCTGAAGAAAATGGTTGGAATAGTTAATGAGGAAATTATGAAAAAGAAAAAAAAAAGAAAAGCATTTAACGTGAAACACTCACACCACTTTCTCTTACAGCTAATACTATTATATATGTAATAGGATCCGAAGAGAATGTTTCAAAGCAGAGAGAGAGAGAGAGAGAGAGACAGTCTCACGGACTAGCTTAGGCCAGACTAGGGTGGGACAAATTGTTTAAACACAGCGACAGGAGAGTATTCAGGCGTCTTATAGCAGAGTTCATACAGCAGTCATAACGTGTCATCAACCTTTCTCTTTACCTCTTACTACCATTCGATATATTTAGTGTAAAGTCCAGGCAGTTTGTGCTACTTTTACGATTATACAGTGTTCACCATACTTCTAATTTATTTACCTATACAACCCATTTTCTCTCCTTCCGAATAGGGTCCCAAGAGAGGGATCCAAAGCAGAGAGAGAAAGACAGTCTCACTCACTAGTTTAGGCCAGACTAAAGTGGGAGAAACTATTTAAATACAGCTGTGTCAGCCATAGGAGAGAGTCTACCGACAGTCTTGTAGCAGAGCTCATACAGCAGTCACAACGTGTCATCAACCTTTCTCTTTACCTCTCACTACCGTATATATTTTAGTGCAAAGTCCAGGCAGTTTGTGCTAGTTTTCGATTATACAGTATTCACCCATACTTCTAGTTCATTTATCTATCTAACCCATTTTTCACTCCTTCTCAAACCCATTATACATATAAAAAGATAATTTTTTTTTAAACTTCAATAATTACACATTTTTCCAAACATAAATAGAATGGTGAAGGAGGGGTCAAACATCTACCCATGCCGGTGATAAAAGGTGATTATATTATAGTTCAAAAGAGAGCGCCTATAACGTTGAACCAATCTCATATAAAATTTGAAATTTGATGCCAAAAATTCCGCAGAACTTCCCAAAATAATTTTTGTGTTACAAATAGAAGTAAAAAAAAAAAAAAATCGTTATATCAATAGACATTTCTATAAAAAAAACTTAAAAACGCATTCTGTAAAGCCACACTTTCCGTTAACAGATTTTCTTGAAATTTAGAATTGTAGTAATTCTTCTAATTATATCGATATAATATCTATTTGTGTCAAAGTCATACATTGTAGTGTACACGTATTTTAGAGGAAAGCTAAACGCAACTGTTCACCCAAAACTCACAAAAAAAAAATCAATTTTTCTCCCAAAAATATATTTCAAATAAAAGTGATATAGGAGGTGTTTTCGAGAAAAATTAAAAAAAAAATCATTGGGTAAAGTCGATAGATTTCGTCCGTTATCTTCGTGTCATGTGTGGTGGTGGTGGTTTCTATAGGGAGTACCAAATTCCTACTCTTTTTTGTTTTTGAGATATTTTTATATATATGTATATAAAACATGCAGACTATTCGCTAAAAACATTTTTTCGTATGTAAACTTGTATTTCCGATGAAAACTCATTTTCGGAAAATGACTGTAGTAAAAAAGTCAAGTTGCACAATCAGATGACGTATTTGATCGAAAATTTGGTGACGGATACGGTGTAGTGGCACCTAACAAAATATTATTTTTTTTTTTTGGTGGGAGAAATATTTGTTTATTCTCAAGCATATTCAAAATATGTAAACAAAATTTCGACATGATCGTGAAACAGGATAAAAGTAAATAGGATAAAAGAAATATAAATGACAAAGACACTTTATTACACCAAAAAATTTAGATAAAGAAATCATTAATCTTCATTTTTACAGGATGGTATTCATAAACTAGGCTGTAATCTGTCAGAACTGCGCACCACGTCTTCCTTAATATTTATAGTAAAAGAACGACGTCAGTGCCCATTTTTTTTTTTCTTTTTTCTTTCTTCGGATATTTACTACAGGAAATGTCAAATATTCTTCAAGATGAAGACATAATCTAGTTAACAGAGATAATATATTCTGCAATCTTTATGATTTTATTAAAACTTTATTCAATTATGGCAAATTGCTAAATTCTATTGAATTATAAATTTACTGGATTTTTAATTAAATTAAGAAAGTTTATATGAGAAACCTTAAACGTACATCTACGATGGAATTCTTCAAAGACGATCAATTTAGCGGCCATTACAATGCAAAATTTTAAGGTTTTCTGGTTGAACCTGCTGTCTGTGATGTAACACAATCCAAAGAGAGGATCCATAGCAGAGAAAGAGAGACAAAAATGACAGTACCACTCTCTCGGACTAGAGTGGGAGAAACTGCATAAATACAGCGACGGAAGATAGATAAACAACAGAGTTCACTCGCCAGTCACAACATGTCATTTACCTTACCCTTTACTACTCTACCATACTCTACCATTTTAGTGTAAAGTCCAGAGAAACTGAAATTTCGTTCCAAAAACAATTTCATGGGGGTATAATTTGTCGAAACGCTTTTGGTGGAATTGTGGGCCGCTTTAACTAATGGTAGATATTTGTGCAATTTTTATCACTTTGCACATAGTGCGATAAATCGTTGGGGATGATGTAACAGGATCCAAAGAGAGGATCCATAGCAGAGAAAGAGAGACAAAAATGGCAGGACCACTCTCTCGGACTAGAGTCGGAGAAACTGCATAAATACAGCGACGGGAGATAGATAAACAACAGAGTTCACTCGCCAGTCACAACGTGTCATTTACCTTACCCTTTACCACTCTACCATACTCTCCATTTTAGTGCAGATGTCCAGGCAGTCAGTGTCACTTTTAACATTATAGAGTGTTCACCCATATCTAGTTTTTGTTCATCCATTGTTCACCATTTTTCTCCTTCATCATACCCATTATAGTGGCTAATAAAGAATATTCTGCAATCTGAATGTCGATTCTAAATTTTTAAACCACTAAATATCCTGGAGAAATCTGTTGCAATATGGACACGAAATAATATTTGCATCATCACAGCAGATATATCTAAAATCCTAGATAAAACTGAATTATAATTAATTAAAAACAATTACACGAGAAATTGCAACTGAATCAGAATAACTGATGGACAGAAGTTTATGAAAATCTAGTGTGAAACACTCGCACGACTATCTCATAATCCATTTAAATTGATAAAATTTAGTTGCAATTTAAATGACAAATTTGGAATGTTTACAAACGTTACGTGACCTTGCATAATAAAAAAAAATGAAAGATGTTTCCCGCTCTGGCCTGGTGACACTTAACTCTGACCCATCTAACATAACTGACAAGTCCCCAAGAACCATTCCGAAAATAATGATAAAATGTTACAAATAAAAGTGATAGGTTTATATCTATGCAGTTAGCATTCCAAATTTCAAAAAAATCTCAGCAGCCATTTTCGAAAAAGTCGCGAAAAACTCAAAAACTAATTCTGTAAAAAACGCCCTTTCGATCGGAAACATTGAAAGAATTAGCCCTGAAAATGGATAGCGTCGTGAATATACTCTGCCGTCAATGACAAAGGTGGTTGGTTAATGGGCTGTGTGTTAATTAATGTTGCAGTTTTTTTTTTTTAACTGCGATGTTGTTAATTATATAGCTTATTTCATACTACTATTATGTTAAGTACATCTTGACGAGTAAGAGGATCGCGGCGATGATCGCAGAAGCGTCGCTATGCAGATCTTGGTGGTAGTAGCAAATATACTTCAAACTTGGAATTCTAGGAATGCATTTATTGTAAGTTTCACATAAATTGATGCTAGAACCATACATTGTGCTGAAGAAAATCGTAAAGGAAAATTTAATGTTGAAATTCTTCTAGAAACCTCTAAAAAAACAATTTCCATAAGAAATGCTACAAATAAAAGTGGTAGACATGTATATGTATAGACAGAATACAAAATTTAAAGGTAATCGTTGGAGAGTCATTTTCGAGAAAATCCGATTAACTAAAAAAAAAAAAAAAATCAATCAGTAAAGTGGCATTTCCGGTTTGTTAGAATTTTTGGCCAAAATCTTATTGTTTCATGACGGAATATCGAGTTTGAGGTTTCCATGATATTTCATTTTTGAAATATTTTTTCACAGATAGAAGAACACACACACACACAAAAATAGCCATTCGCTAAAATTTTTTTTCTTTCGACGATGAAAACTCTATTTCGAAAATGTACTACGATCACTCATATCAAAGTGAAAATATCTGGAAATATAATAAAAACAAAAACGATTCCTTGTGCCCGCTTGTTTTCAATTGTTGACATTTATGTAATAGGATCCTAAGAAGGGGTCCATAGCAGAAAGAGAGAGACAAAAATGACAGGACCACTCTCTCGGACTAGAGTGGGAGAAAGTGCTTAAATACAGCGCCGGGAGATATACGATATACACAGCAGAGTTCACTCGCCAGTCACAACGTGTCATTTACTTGACTCCTTTATCTCTCTACTATTTTAGTGTAAAGTCCAGACAGTCAATGTCACTTTTTCATTATACAGTGTTCAGCCAAATCTAGTTTACTAAACTGAACCAAACCATTTTCTTTCCTTCATCATACCCATTATAATTTATATGAAATAATTAAAAAAATCTGGTGTGAAACACTCACACAACTTTCTCTTACTCCAGTACTCAAAATTATAATTGACAAATTTTATAGTTAGTGTACCAAATTTAATGAAATTCGTCGAAAAGTGAAAACACTGTCCAGTAAAACTGTCCGGTTTACTAATTTCCTTGAAACTCGGAATTTGGGTCATATATTAATTTCTAGTTATTTCAATTTGGATGACAGAATTGTATAATCAACTGTGATAGCATTTTAAAGAAAAACATAACCCCCCTCCCCCAAAAGTCCCCTTAAATGAATTTATCAGGGGAAAAGTTTCAAATAAAAGTTGTAGCTCTTTATATGTATAGTTAACAAACCTGGTTTAAAGAAAATCGTTGGAGCCATTTTCGAGAAAATACCAGAAAACTGAAAATTATATTTCAGTAAAAACGCACTTCCGGTTATCTATTTTTTTTCAAACTCGGAATTTCAACAACATATTTAATTCTAATTAACATTATTTAGATGACAGAATTGTCTAATAAACTGAAACAGCAGTTAAGATGAAAACCTAACCCCACCCCTCCCCCAGAAGTGCCCTTAAATGAATTTTCCTGGAGAAATGTTTCAAATAAAAGTTGTAGCTCTTTATATGTGTAGTTGATATAAGAAGTTTAAAGAAAATCTTCGGAGCCATTTTTGAGAAAATTGCAAAAAACGTAAAAAACAACTAGTAAAGTGGTACTTCGGGAGGAATATTGACACATAACGCACCGTCAGATCCCATGGTGATACCTAAACGTAATATCAAGTTTCGAACTTTCTACGATTTTTCGTTTTTGAGCTATGCTGTTCACATACATACCACACACACACACACCACACACCACACACACACACACACACACACACACACACCGACCATTACTAAAAACACTTTTTTGGACTCAGGGGACCTCAAAAAGGATATTTCCGGTGAAACTCGATATCGAAAAAAATTTGACACGATTACAATACTTCCTCTTACTAGGAGTAAGAGAAAGTAAAAATGCAGGCAATGTAGTGGGGGAAAAGTTTCTCAATTAGCGACGTAGCTGAAATAAGAGGGAAAAAAACCTTCAGAAATCATGCGAATTCTTGATAAATTCGAAGGAAAAAAAAGAAGAGATTTAGAAAAATATGTGGCAAAAGAGAATTTTGGACAGGAACGAAATAAAGGGAAAATATAAACTGTAGGCAGTGAGAAGATATTCGAACGATTATTTTCAAGAATTCCATCTGCTAGGTTAGTGTAAAGTGTGTTGAGTAAGAATACCTGGAGATAAACGTAACTTGGTTTCAAAGAACCGAATACAATGTGTGAAGCAAGAATACTGAAGATTCTTACAATGGTCATTTTCGCCATATTCTATAGAATATTAATGGATTTTAATTTAATTAAGAAATAAAAGTTTTTGTATCAGAACGGTGTGAAATTATTCTAATTACCAAACAAAGAAAATATTTTTATGATTAAACATGCTATTTAAACACGATATTTTTATGATAAAACCCCTTCTAATATAGAGATATAAAGTTAATTTGAGTTCAAGCGAGGCGCTCAATAAATTATCAAAAAAAAAAAAGTATTAAAAAAAAAAGTCATAAAAATCCAACTCACGATATTATGATATATAAACAAAAAATTAATTCAATAATTCCTTTTTATTAGCATAAAATCAACAAGAATTCATAAAAGAATTGTACGTGTCAAAATAATGAATGTATCATTAGCATAATAACTATATAACTATATAATATATTCAAATGATCTACAAGATGTGTTTCAACGTACACAATATGTTACAAGTAATTTAGCATAAATTTTTATATAAAACAGCAACACTAATCAAACATAGCAACAGTTCCTCATTATTGTGATCATTAATTAATTATTCATAAAAAGATAAATATTAATTTTTATAGATTTTTTAAATAGTAATTAGCTATTTTCTAATGATTAATTAGACAAGTTAGAAAGTAAAATGTTAGGGATTTTATTGGTATTTATATAACATGTTAGAATATAAAATAAAAAAAAGTCAATTAACAGAATGTATACAATCTCTTCGCACTTTGGAGATAGATAATCTTCATTTTCGTATTTGCCAATTTGCTAGGAGGAAACCAACGTAAATTGAAGAGGTAGGAAAATTTCTTAGATAATGTTAGTTAAAAATTAGAGATGTTAATTATCGAGCTCTCTTAATCAATAGAACTTATAATGTCCATCTAAACATTACTGATCAGTTTCAAGAAAGAAAGATAAAAAGCTGGTGTGAAACAATCACAAGGCCTTTTCTTGTGTCAAACCCAGGCAGATCAAGAAGTGATTAAATTGCAGTCCAAAAGAGAGCGCTAATAATATTGTACTAATTCCATATATACAAATCGCAATAATTCAGGTAAATATACAAGAACATAAAGTACTGAAACCACCAAGAGTTTAAGGATAAGCGATTGGTTAAAAATAAAAGGTAAAGATTTGATTACAGCTTCATTAAAAGTTATTAATGAAAAGTTAAAAATAAAATTAATAATCATTAAAAGTGAATGGAATAAAAAAGTCAATGAAGCCTAACTCTACTTTTTCCTCGTTAATTGGTGACTCACAATTAACACCATCATTAAATTTTACGTAGAATTATTATTACTTAGTAAACCGCAATTTTTATTATTAATAATGAAATAAAGTATTAAAATTAAATTTATTAAAAAAAAAGACAAAAGATTTTAAATTATAACAAATTCTATTTTAAAAATATTATAAAACAATAAGTTATTATAATATAATGTATTATAACTGTACTCGCAGCAAGCCCGTTATGACTTTTGGTGTAGAAAACAAATTAAAACTTGTTAATTTCTTAAAGTAATATTAACACTTACTGATACAACTGCTTCAATGCAACCACCAAAAGAGTAACATAAATTTCAGTATTGTTTTTTACGCAGGTAACATATTTATCATCCCTATCTACAAAACTAAAAAAAAAAAAAAAAAAATAAAACAGAAAACACTTAAGGAGCTTAAGTGCCAAAAAAATAAAGGTCAAGCATGGCCGTAATGAATGCAAGTACACACCCAACTGTTACAATTTATAATTTAGAGCTCAGTGAGTACAAAAAATTAAAAAAAAAAACACACCAGGAACTTTTAACAAAGGAAATATATTTGTTTTAATAAATTAATTTTTCTAAAAAGATTATTTTTACTATAAATTAATATCGATTAATCGATCAAAAAAAAGTTAATTAGCAGTGTACTTTCGGTACGCTGTCAAACGGCCACCTTTGAGGGACTGAATTTATTAAAGTTGCACGTCCCGGCTAACCATTTTCTTCAAACTTAGCTATTTCCTTCCCTTTCGTTTTAAAGATATTTTGTTCCAACACATACAATCCACTTCTAATCACGATAGCCTAAAAAAAAACAACAAAAAAACTACTTTCTTCATACTGAGGGATCACAAATATCGTGGTATTTCCGGTATAAATTTCACTTTCTAAAACTAGGCAGATCGCAATACATTCTCAACAGGAAGTAAGAGAAAAGTAAAAAAAAAAATGAAAAATTAATATAAATAATATGAAGCAGTCATTTGGAATTTAATATACATTTTTTTTAGAAAACATATACATTTGATTACAGAAATGTGAGGGAAAGGAATAGCTAAGTGGTTAGCGTACTGGATTCCCATGCGAAGGACGCGGGTTCGAGTCCAGCAGCGCTACCCTTAGATTTTTTTCTTCCTAGAAGCCTCTACAGCTCATAGTCCGGTGATGGACAGTGTTGTTTGTATCGAAAGAACACTGTCCGGAGGTCGGCAGTGCACTGAGAAGGCTCCGGGCGCTAATGACCATAAATTTCCGCTTTAAATTAAACAAAAAAAAATTACAGAATTGTTATTTTCAACGTTAATGTGTAAGTTACGTAAGAAAACTAGTTATAGTTACAGTTT